>SRMA01027261.1:53641-295380 GCA_007224835.1 Danionella cerebrum | reverse complement strand
CATTTTCTGAACACTATCTCAGCTTTGGTAAATGATTAAGAGATGTGGTTTAGATTTATAGAACTTATAGTGACAAAGGCAACATTATATTATGTCACCGACCCCTCCATTACAACTAGGCTATTTACCATAGCAACCAACTTTGGATATCTCCATCTCAGCTTTGAAAAACCATAAAAACATATGGGTTGGTTTATTTCACTCAAATTGACATTGGGAACATAGCACTGCTCCCTAGCAACCAGACTGTTTAACCCAGCAACCACATTTTCTGAACACTTGCTCAGCTTTGATAAATGATTGAGACATGTGGGTTAGATTTATATAATTTATAGTGACATTATTATATATATTATATCATGTCACTGACTGCCCCATAGCAACCAGACTGTTTATCATAGCAACCAACTTTGGATATCTCCATCTCAGCTTTGAAAAACCATAAAAACATATGGGTTGGTTTATTTCACTCAAATTGACATTGGGAACATAGCACTGCTCCCTAGCAACCAGACTGTTTAACCCAGCAACCACATTTTCTGAACACTTGCTCAGCTTTGATAAATGATTGAGACATGTGGGTTAGATTTATATAATTTATAGTGACATTATTATATATATTATATCATGTCACTGACTGCCCCATAGCAACCAGACTGTTTATCATAGCAACCAACTTTGGATATCTCCATCTCAGCTTTGAAAAACCATAAAAACATATGGGTTGGTTTATTTCACTCAAATTGACATTGGGAACATAGCACTGCTCCCTAGCAACCAGACTGTTTAACCCAGCAACCACATTTTCTGAACACTTGCTCAGCTTTGATAAATGATTGAGACATGTGGGTTAGATTTATATAATTTATAGTGACATTATTATATATATTATATCATGTCACTGACTGCCCCATAGCAACCAGACTGTTTATCATAGCAACCAACTTTGGATATCTCCATCTCAGCTTTGAAAAACCATAAAAACATATGGGTTGGTTTATTTCACTCAAATTGACATTGGGAACATAGCACTGCTCCCTAGCAACCAGACTGTTTAACCCAGCAACCACATTTTCTGAACACTTGCTCAGCTTTGATAAATGATTGAGACATGTGGGTTAGATTTATATAATTTATAGTGACATTATTATATATATTATATCATGTCACTGACTGCCCCATAGCAACCAGACTGTTTATCATATCAACCAATTTGGGATATCTCTTTCTCAGCTTTGAAAAATCACAGAAACATATAATTTGGTTTATTTCACTCAAATTGACATTGGGAGCTTAGGGGTTGATTTATGTTTACTCATTGTGACATTGCCTTTTAAAACAGCCCTTACAAGCTAACATCAAAGTTTGTTTGCAAACTTTAGAGATACTTTTGATCAAAGGCTGAAGCGATTAAAAAAATGGTAAAACTCAACTTATTAGAGTTGTGTGCAGCTGGAGTGAGCCGTTAGCTGTGGACCCTGATCATGTTGTGAAGTAAAAGTGAACCTATAAATAAAAAGTAAACTGTGAAGCTTTTCCAGAGTCAGAAAGGCCCTGTGCATTATTGTGAAGTGCAGCATCTCTGTCTGTGGTGCTCTAAGAAATTTCCACACTTTCTCTAATGTCGTCCCCTGCTGTTTCAGTTTCAGACAGTCCCACAGTCTCTAACAGACAGGTGTCCTCTCTGTGTTGTCCTCATCTGTCTTGAGCAATCTTCACTAATGGCCATCGTTTAGTCTGTGATGTGAACTGTTAGTCATTGGGTTCACCTCAACTATGAGCAAAAACATTCTGGGGCGTTTCAATCAAATAAGTTCCATGTTATTGCTTGAAATAACAACACAATAGATATTTGATAGATATTTCGTACACAAAAAATTACAAATGTTAGATTAAAACCAGGTCTGCAGGGACTACATTAATATGTTTTATTAGATTTTATTAGTTTGGGTAAAGGTGCTGCTGCTTCAACCCCTCGTCACTAGGCTGGTTCTTGCTTTTTGGTATTCTTCCTATTCTTCTCACTCCTGAACCTTTCCCCCTCACCTGATAAACAATCACTTAAACACTGCCTTGTCCTGACTCAATTAATGTAAACTGGTCCATGGGAAATACAACTAATAAATAACTACATACAGTCACTGCTTCAATACAGAGGAGGAAACACCACACCAGGTGTTTTACTCCCCTGGAGATAACAAAACTGTCAAACTCAGCGAAGCATCTGGTCTTCCATGTGATGGCCTTTGAGCAGGAAAGGACACTGTTAAAAAAATGAACTATATACTGACTAATCGCTATATACTGACTAATATTTCCGTTACTAATATTAGTTATCTGTTAAGAAACTTTTTTAAAATACAAATGTGAGCGCACGAAATGGCGCACGAAATGGCGCACACTCATAGATAGCGCTAATCGCTAAATAGCCAAAGAGATGCTACCATTAAACACAATCAAAAAAGCAGCATTTAAAAATAGGCTGGAAATGTTTAAATACCAATTGCCGTGACAACATACATTTCCCTTGTACATTAAAATAAAAGATGACTCAGAGATAAAATATAATAATTTTTATTTAATAATTTTATTTTATAAAATAAAATGTCCTTTGATGCTGCTACTACAGATATGTAAGTATACAGATATGTCAAGATCAAATTCTAGTTGTGGATGAAGTGACAGATTCTAGTTAACAAAGGTGAATACATTATTTAATTTTTATTTATTTTAGTATATATTTTTAACAATCCAGTTGTAATGTTTCTAATCGCAATTCATGTTGGTACATTATATCACTCAGCAAAAAGTAGTTATCGTACTGAACAGCTACTTATCAGTACTTCCTGAAACTCTTTTATTTCTTTAAAACTATGTGAATTATTTAATTACTTTTATACTAGTTTTTACGTTTCTCTGGTTTGTACAGCACTTTGGGCAGCTATCATTGTTATAAAATGGCAATGAGGCACCAGTGGTGTAAGTAACTAATTACAAATACTCAAATTACTGTAAATTAGTTGTTTTTTTTTTCTCAGAAATTGTAATTTATTGAGTAGATTTGAAATGTATACTTTTACTTGAGTACATCTAGTTCTGTATCTGTACTTTTACTACACAACATCAACCTGCCCTTAACTACTTTACTATATTTACTGTTTCTACAGTGATTGGCACCCCCCCCCCCACACACACACAAAAAGAGATGTAGAATGTTACCAATCTGATACTATAACATCAATACAATCCGTAAAAATAGAAACAGCTCGTTTATTTTCTTTAATCGTTTCGATTTCCAGGAAAAGAGTTGAATATTGTATTATGTAGCAGTTATTCTTTTTTTTCCTTTCTTTCTACTGTTTTGCACTCTCTATATCACTCTTTCTTTCTCTCTCTTGTTCTATCTACTTCTCTCTTGCTTCTCTCTTTTTTCTCCCTCTTCTTCTCTCTCTATATCTTCCTTTTTTTGGTCTCTATTTTTCTCTTTCTTTACCTTAGCTATCTCTTTCTCATTCTGTTTTTCTGTTCCCTTTCAGTCGGTACCGGAGACGTTTAGTCGATGACCGACTGAATGGGAGCTGATCTCCATGGGAGATTGGACCGAATTGTTTAACGGGCAAATTGATTTGCAGGCGTGAGTGATTGATTAGCAATCAGCCGGGTATAAGACCGGGCGTAACGCACGCTTCAGTATGCGATTTTCCTTCGGAGCGGACTGAGTGTGACTCTCCTCTCTAACTTTTACGCTAAACCGCCAGTTGAGATTGAGGTTGCTTACCTAGCAAATACAGCGTGGTCCTCTGCTAGCCCCAGTATAGCACGCCGCTGTCGCTGCGCCTCTGTCTCTTCCGGCATTAGCCTGTCCAGTGTTGTTGTTAGCCGTTTGTTCACATCCTGTCCATTTTTCTCGACACGATGAGCAAAACGTGCTGTAATCCTGGCTGTGTTGGGTTTATCTCGTCGAAGGACGGTCACTAGAAATGCGTCGAGTGTTTGGGCTTCCAACACGCCTGTGCTGCTCTTGTGAGGCGAGAGTGCGTGCATTGCAACGCTCTCCCGGCGCGCACTCTGAGGTATAGGCGGTCCTTCTTCGAGGAGGAGGACACCGGAGCTTCGGCTCCCGGTGATCTTTCGACTCCGAGGGGCCCGTCCCAAAACACCTCTTCTGCGGCTTTCTCGGAAGAGGCGCTTTCTTCGGAGTCCTTCAGCTCACCGCTGCCACCCTCCGGGGTCGCGGCAGAGCCGGAGCCCGATGCATTCGCGGTGCTCTCCAAGGCCGCGGCCGCTATTGGGCTCGAGGTGCAAGCACCTTCCAGCTCAGGGCCGTCGCGGTTGGATAACTGGTTCTTAGGTAAGCGCCGGGGCTCCGCCCCCCGCGCTCCTGAAGTTCCTTTCTTCCCGGAGGTGCACGAGGAGCTCACTAAATTCTGGCGGGCTCCCCTGTCTGCCAGGGCTTCCAGCTCCTCCCCCTTCACCACCTTGGATGATGCAGCAGCTAGGGGGTATTCTGCGATTCCCCGGGTGGAGCAGGCTGTCGCGGTGCACTTGTGCCCCGGCAGTGCTGCCGCTTGGCGGTCTCGTCCGACTATTCCCTCCAAAGCTGGTAAGTTTTCGTCAGCCCTGATGACGAAGGCTTACTCAGCCGCGGGTCAAGCTGCTGCATCGCTGCATGCTATGGCGACCTTACAGGTCCCCCGTGACATGCACCAAGGGGGTGGTGACCAGCAGTCTCTCAGAGACTTGCGCTCGGCCACTGATTTAGCGCTTTGTGCTACTAAATCAGCTGCGCTGAATATTGGTCGCACGATGTCCACTCTCGTGGTCCAGGAACGCCATGTGTGGTTGGAGCAGGCGACTATGCTTCCCGAAGACCGTAACAGGTTTCTGGATGCCCCTGTCTCCCCAGATGGCCTCTTTGGTGTCGCCGTGGACGATTTTGCGTCAAAGGTCTCCACGATCAGGAAACAGGCGGAGGGTCTGGGTGAGCTCATGGTCCCGCGTCGGAAGCGGCGGCGTTCCGCTGCTTCTGCGCCGGACCCCTCTCCACCTGTTCGCCGCCAAAGAGAGCGTCCTCCGACACGGTCTGCGCCTTCGACCTCTGGTCCGAGGAAGACCTCTACAAGGCGGAAGACGCAGTCAACCTCGGAGGGTTCTCGAAGGCAGACGAGAGCTTCTAGTAAGAAGCGCCCCTGAGGTTGGCGACTCGGGAACATATGAGCTGCTCTTCGGGTCAAGTCACCGACCCAACTCCCCTTGGAGGGGGGGAGTCCACCACACACTCCTCGCTGCCGTCCTCCGGGACGGCGGCACCTATTGTGTCAAGACAGATCTCATGTGCTTCCCGAGAATAGTGGAACCGCATGCCCTGCGGTCTGGGGTTCATCTTCCTCGGTCTCCGACGAAGACCCAGACTTGGGCGCGTGTTCCACTGGCCATGGCAGAGAGTGCGGGGGCTCAGTTCCCCTTCCCTCATCTGACCATTTCCCAGGGTTCGTCCCTGGTGATTCCGCCCTCAAGTCCGCCTCTTGGCGGCCCCGCCTTGGCGGCCATCGGCACGTCCCGACCAGTACCCCTGTCAGCTTACCTGGGAGCCTGGCGGAAGCTTCCCGGGGTCTCACAGTGGGTGGTCCGGACAATCCGGCAGGGCTATACGATTCAGTTCGTGAAAGCCCCCAGGTTTCGAGGCGTAGTGCACACCCCTGTCCCCCGGACAGGCGCCTCATTCCTGCGAGAGGAGATCGACGCCCTTTTGACAAAAGGAGCTGTCGAGCCGGTCCCTCCAGCCGATATGGAACGCGGGTTTTACAGCCCATACTTCCTGGTCCCCAAGAAATCAGGCGGGCTGCGACCAATCTTGGACCTGAGGCGTCTGAACCGAAGCCTGGCCAAGCTTCGGTTTCGGATGTTGACGGTCCGCTGCATTCTACCGTGCATCTGTCCTGGAGATTGGTTCACTTCAGCTATGGCTTCTCTCGCGAGTTCCAACTTGGGCATGGCGTCAGGGAGCCTTTCGTCTGTCCGTGACAGGCGCGCTCCCTCACCTGAAGGTCTGGAAGTCGGTACGATTCCTGCGAGCTGGAGTGCCCCTAGTGTGCATCACCAGTCGCGTAGTGGTCACCACCGACGCCTCCAAGACCGGTTGGGGCGCCGTGTGCGGTTCCCACCGAGAGTCCGGTTCCTGGAACGGACTGGTTTCTCGCTGGCACATCAACCGTCTCGAGCTAGTAGCAGTGATCCTCCGGGATCGGCACATGCTGGTCAGGACTGACAGCACTGCGGTCGTAGCGTACATCTACCTCCAAGGCGGTGTACGCTCCCGCTTCCTGCACTACCTCGCCCAACAGCTGCTCCTCTGGAGTTAGAGCGACTTCCGTCGCTCGAGCCTTCATATCCCTGCGGAGTGTAACAGGATCGCGGTTCTGCCGTCCAGATTCCACCCCTCAACAGGAGATTGGTGACTCCATCCTCGGGCTGTTTAGCAGATTTGGGACATCTTCGGCGAGGCCCAGGTACCTGCTGCCTCCCGTGAGAATACCCATTGCCGGCTCCTATTCCTGTCCCTGGCTCCTCTCGGGACAGATGCGCCGGCTCACTGCTGGCCCAGGAACAAAAGCTTATGTGCGTTTTCCCCAGTGAAGCCTCCTAGCACAACCTCTGTGCAAGGTCAGGGGGGGACGAGCGCGGGCTACTCTTTTTCGCCCTCTTCTGGCCGAACAGAGTATGGTCTCCAGACCTCTCTGCGCTCGTGACAGCCCCCCCTTGGCCGATCCCCTTGAGTCCAGATCTGACTCAAGGGGGGGGATACAGGCACCCGCGGCCAGACCCTGGGCCCTACTTGTATGGCATATCTGTCCGCGGTGGACCCCGAGCCTCTACCACCCCTCGCGGTGACTACCTATACCATGCGTTAGCCCCCTCCACTGAGTGTGCTACGCTGGCAAGTGGGGTCGGTTCGTCGAATGGTGCTCTTCCTGCCAGGAAGACCCCGGGACATGCCCCATCTGAGTCGTGTTGACCTTCTTCCAGGAGAGGTTCGATCGGGGGCTGTCCCCATCGTCCCTCAAGGTCTACGCCGCCGCTATTTCTGCCTTCCACCTCTGGGTTGAAGGGAAATCAGTGGGCAGCCACGCACTGACGGTGAGATTTCTCAAGGGGGCTAGGCGCCTCCGGCCTCCTAGACCACCCTCCATTCCTCTTGGGACCTCTCCGTCGCCCTTCGGGGCTGCGGAAGTCACCTTTTGAGCCCTGGCATTTGGCAGAGCAGCGTGTCCTCTCACGGAAGACCGCACTCCTGCTTGCTTTGGCCTCAATTAAGAGGTTGGGAGATCTCCAGGCACTGTCCGCCGACGAATCCTGCCTGGAATTCGGCCCTGGCGGTTCCCTGGTCTCCACCAGGCCCAGGCCCGGATTCATCCCCAAGGTCCCATCCGTCCCCCTCCGGGACCAAGTGGTGACCTGCAAGCTCTGCCCCGGGAGGAGGCAGATCCAACCCAGGGTTTGTTGTGTCCACTGAGCCCTTCGGGTCTACCTGGACAGAACCCGGGAGCTACACAGCTCCAAGCAGCTCTTCATTTGTTTCAGAGGCCAGCGTAGGGTTCCGCTGTCTTCAAGCAAGGCTGGCACACTGATCGTGGAGGCCATTTGCCTTGCTTATGAGGCGTGTGATATGTCCCCTGCCCTCTCCATCTGAGGGCCCACTCCACTCGCGGCGTCGCTGCTTCGTGGATGTTGGCTAGGGGGGTCTCACTCGCCGGCATATGTCGAGCTGCGGGTTGGTCTACACCAGACACATTCAGCAGGTTTTTCAACCTTCACGAGCTCTGTTCCCTCCGCGGTCCTGTGTGGTGGCAGGCTCCCTCAGGGAACGGAGCAGGTGTAGTAAGCTTGCAGTACTCTCTTAAGTGAGCAGTACATCTTCTTCGTGCCCCCCCCCCCCTTGGGGTGGCTCTTCCTTCCTCCCCCCTTCGGCATCTGACTGGGCGGAGCAGTCAGCTCAACTAGGTTCTGTTCTGGAGCTTTGCTTCGGCCTGGCCCCAGCAGAACTAGGGTCCAGATCTGGGAGTCCCCCTTTCTTGGTGCTCCCTTTCTGTGTGTTTTTTCTACAGCTCCCCCTCCAGGCGGCTAGTAGGAACCCGTCCCGTTACCCCCCTGCCTCGGTGAGTAACGATGACTTACGTCTCTGCCACTCTCATGTCTGCAGAACGTCTTCGCTGGTAGCCCTGCGGGCCTCGACGCGATCTCCGCGCACCCCTCCCCACGATGAGGGGTGCCCTCCTTCTGGTCGTCTTCGCAACAACCGAGTACAGCTAACGCTCTCAGTGTTGGACGACTTCCCCGTCAATGAGAATTCCGGGCAGGGGCAGAAGGAGCTCCCATTCAGGTATTACAGCTTAATTCACTAACCTTCTCCAAGTTTAGTGCTGGCCTGTTTGGCTGGACTTCGGGCATGGCGCTTTGTAGAGGCTCCCATTCAGTCGGTCATCGACTAAACGTCTCCGGTACCGACTGAAAGGGAACGTCTAGGTTACTTGCGTAACCCCACGTTCCCTGAATAGGGAACGGAGACGTTTCCTTTCTGCCATGCCTTTGAAGTCGGGAGACTGAGGCGCCGGAGGTAAGTAGGTCGGCTCCTCAGGAAAATCCCATACTGAAGCGTGCGTTACGCCCGGTCTTATACCCGGCTGATTGCTAATCAATCACTCCCGCCTGCAAATCAATTTGCCCGTTAAACAATTCGGTCCAATCTCCCATGGAGATCAGCTCCCATTCGGTCGGTCATCGACTAAACGTCTCCGTTCCCTATTCAGGGAATGTGGGGTTACGCAAGTAACCTAGACGTTTTTTGTTCTCTCACTCTTTCTCCCTCTCCTTTCTTGTTTCTCTCATTACTTTTTTCTCCAGCTCGCTCTCTCTTCATGCTATCTATGTGTTTCTTTTCTTTCATGCATTTCTTTTTTCTCTCTCTCTCTGTCATCCTTCTCTCTCACTCTTGCTGTTTCTTTCTTCTCTTCCTCTCTCTTTTAATTTTTAGGATATAAGGTAAAATCATTTTTCAGTGTAATACTCACTACTCTTGAATAGCTTTAGAAGAGCCACCTTTTATTCGTACTTTAGGTCACATTTAGAACAGATACTTTTGCTCTACTTTCTTTTTTTTTTGACAAGTAATGGTACTTTTACTTGAGTATGATATTTCAGTACTCTGTACACCGCTGTTAGTCATCTGATTACAAATCTACTGCAGATAGTTGTCCAAATATGTCCCATATGTTTTCAAAATGAAGAATTTTCAAATGTTTAGGATGATTACAAAAATACTTATGTGTTTTGTTGTTTTTTTTTGAAGGTACTTCCTGTCATCATGTCATACTGTGGTCCTCTTCTAATGGCGGTGTCATGCAGTTTTATTGCTCTGACCTCATCACTTAATCTGGATGACCCTAATGTCTGCAGTCACTGGGAAAGGTCAGAGTCACACTTATGGGCACACACCATTCTCTTGGTTTTTGATTTCTTTATCAAAGAAACTCAGTCGCACAGTTCAAAATGAGGACTTTACTTAACAACAGAAAATAAAAGTGAAATGAAAAACCCTTCAATGGGAAAACCTGACTGACTAAACCTGCGATGACAAGGTTAACTAACTAAGAACAAAGGCACAGAGTCACAGGGCAAAATCAAGATCTCAATAATAACTCACAAAAGGTCATGGCAGCAAGATAGTTGTTCACCAACCAGAGTACAAAGGAGGTCTGGTTAGTAGTAGGATCCGATATAGAGCAAAGGCAAGACTGGCATAAAATAGAGAGAGAAGGAAACAAGGAAGAGTGTAAAACAGATGGTGAAAACTGGCGAGGATCGTTAACGGCTAGTGAGCAAGAGAATCAAAGCACCTGTGAAATCAAACATAGACAAAAAACCAGAAAAAGAAAAGTAGACGAATTAGAAAAATGGACAAAATAAAAGGAACAGGCTAGGATTGAAGGATAAAGGACAAGAAACAATATTGGACATATCGAGATGGACAGAATAGAAGCAACAGGAAAGGACAGCAATTCTGACATATAAATATAAACAAAGAATAAAATCTTTCCCACACTGTAAAAGTGTTACACGGTAACAGGAAAAGATGCGATGCAGTGAACAAGTCGAGGGAGGGAAATCCTAACTGGTAATGCTGTGGTGTCTGTGCACATCATGGATACGGAATTTCTCCACATTAATAGTCCCCAAATTGCAGAGTCTTTTTGATAAAGCAATTTAACTCATATTTTAACAAAAAGTCAACATATTTAGGAATGGTTGGTTTCATCCACAGATGGACTGCTTGAGCTTGGAATAATTTGCTGCTTATCCAGAAGCGACAAGTGCTAAAAAATAGCTCATAGGTGAACACTGAACATTTCAAGTGTACTTGCTTCATTTTAAAGGGGGCATGACATGTTGAGCCATTTAGTGGCTTTTAAAGTCATTTATAAGAGTGGATCATTCCAGAACAAAGAAACGAGTGCATTTCTTTTAAAAACTTGTTTTTTTTTTCAACCCATTGACAAACTCACATCAGTCTGATGTTTATGTTAAGGCCAATTTCTCTCCCCTGGAAGTGATGCACACTAACCCACAAAGCAGCGCCTTTTCTCGTGATATCTGGAAAAAACGTGTGAGTCAAATAGAGGGAAAGACAGAGCTAGCAACATAGAAGTGTAACGTCAATAAATGAAGTTGGCATACTATGATGAAACAGACTCCGTCATTAGATGTGACTGTGGTGAACAGTTTGGGCTGAGCCCAGACCTTAATAACCAACTGCAAAGTGTTGATATGCCTTGAATAATTACAGATTCAAGGCAAGTGACTGGTATAGTGAGTAACTGGGTTTTCCGGATGAAAATCTCAGGCCATTTCCGGAACGTGAAGAGAATGAATGTGATTTTAATTGAAAATAGAGAGTTTTTAGTAAAAGAATCCCATTTCTCACACAATTAGACCAATGTGAACAACAGATTATTAAAAATAAAACCATGTCATGACCCCTTTAAGCAAGTGAAATTATCTTAATTTGCTTGTAAAATGTATTTTATGTACACATAGATGCTGCTTTTGTTGGATTTGCACATGAAATGTGACACATTTGCACATACAATTTGTTTGGCCCAGTCAAATCTAATTTTTTTTAAATTGTTATTCAGTGGATATCTGTACTTCTCAAACAATATATTAACATGAAATAAAAAATAAACACTGTACATTACTTGGGTACATTTTGAATACATTTTTTTTCACAAGTTCCCTTTTTCACAAGTTTTATATGAAATTCAGTTAATACCCTGTGAGTGATAATTACCTAATTCTCACTTGAAATTTGCCTTAATTGTGGGTAAAAGTGACTGAATTTGTTAATTCTATTAACAGCACAATAAATGGGATTGCTACTTCTACTTTTTGTTGACCCTGCAGCTGACCCACTCCTAGACTCTCTGCTAAGTTATATAGTTCAAATTCAGTACAAATAACTTTGTTCTTCCAAACAAGATCCTTTTTATCCTTTCTATTCTTTTATTCTTGTGTACTGATCATTGATAATTGCCAGTCCCTCTTTGCTGCTCAGAGGCTGTTGGTGGTGGAATGGACAGCATCATTGGTTTCAAAGCGTCCGGCTACAGGACATTGGCTCTTGTAGTTTTATCAGGCCAGTTTCTTCGGCTCATCGTAGATACACACTTTCAAACCCACTTCTCTGGCCAAATTAGGGAAGGGCTCGGAAATCCATTAAAGCAGATTGAAAAGAACAAAGATGTATTTGCTTTCCCAGCTAGATTCACTTTCACTCGTAAAGTGTGGGAACAGCTGTGTGCTGCGCAATAGTTCCCTAAAGCAGAGAATGTGTGACGGGACAGCCTGATCGCTCTGTTTTTCTGAGACTCATGACTGCTTTTATACTGCTGTGGAAATCCAAAGAGATAACAACTGAAAACTCTAACAAAAATTGATGTTCACATTGGTCTAATCATATGGTCTAATCTTTTACTCAAAAACATTCTATTTTAAATTTAAAACCACATTCAATAACTTCATTTTGTAGCTCAGGCTTATTCCGGAAATGGGGTGAGATTTTTATTCGGTTACTCACCAGTTACTCACCTATTGCTTACTGATTTGCTTATAAATGATATGTATGACGGCCTGACAGTCAACATAGTTGTGAGGGAGAATAATTACGAGAAACTAAAGCAACATTGATGGAGGCTGTAATGGCCAAAATCTGATCCTGAATCAGACGCAAATGCACCTTCACCACCAATCGTGTCATCTGGCCTGGGCATCCAGGGGCTTAGCCCAGAACATTTTCTCTTTAGTCCCGGGTTAATTCAACTCCAGATAAATTAATAAATTCCCTAGAACTGTAGACTAATGAGCCACTAAAAAAGGTCTTCATGACGCTGAGTGTCTCTTTTTATTGGCTGATCTGTTTGTGTCACGCTGCCTGGATGAGATGCTTTGAGAAAGACGAGAGGCAGAAACGGTGGAAATTAGGTGGTTTTTCAGCTAAACAAAGTCTTGACAGATGCTAACCTTTTCAAGAAGCCACCAGCATAAACAAGTAAATGAATAATTGAAATTCATTTTTGTTAAACGAGTTGTGACCGTGTTCAGTGGTGACCCAGATGTGAACATCAGCTGATTCCTCCTTGTTTAACAACAATTCAATTATCATTTAAATAAAGTGTTGTTTGTGAGTAAAAACGTTCATGCATTCCAGCCTAGACGTAACCATTTGTCTCATGTGACTTTGTCAATCGCATGAATAAAACAAGTTTTTAAAAGAAACAAACTCATTTGCTGTTCGGGAACATCCATGTTTGGATTTTGATTCAGTCTACTCTTATAAATCACGTCATGACCCCTTCAAGTAGCCTGCATGAAATCAATGCTTAAAAAGTCAACTCTTGACTTTACCACAATTCAAAAAACAATTTGACTATGTATTGTTAAGTAATATTAAACTGAAAATATATTTAAAATCTTTTTTTTGCATGGGACAACACTACAAATAATTGTGGAATGTTACAATAAAAGATAAATTGATTTGTAGTAGGACAAACACAACGCAATCTTAAAAACAAATAAAATGCAACCTTAGTATTTCAGCCATGTTCTGTTAAAAACAAGGTAATAAAATGATTTTAAGTTGAGTTCAGCTCAAAGTTGAGAGGAAAGGTGGCTAGTTGGGGCTTAAATCCCACCCTCTTCTGCTTCTGATTGGTTGGTTCGCAAACTTCTTCCAATGAGAAGAAGCATTGTTTTTGAGAGCCCTGCATTTATCGTCTTTCTCACTTTCTCCTCTGACATCGGCATTTCTCTCTCTCTCCTCTGCTCTGTATCGCGCTTTGTTTTCACTAGCTAACTTTTATCGCCATTTTTGTTTATTAAAATTCCTTTACAAGCTAAGCCACAAAATGTACCCCTGTTAACAAAATGGATTGGCTCAGAGAAGTCATGTGGGGTTGCCTGACTCACAATCAATTGGCCAATGCCTTCTCGATTCCACTAAATAACTACAGTAAAGATCACAAAAGCCGTGCCGATTCAAAAGCACATCGCTAAGCTAGATCTTGAATCTGAATATTAAGTTTGGCCTGCAGCTCCGGGACCATATGGGAAAGTTTCTGGGTCTGGATCTGTCACCTGTTTGTGACTTCTGGACTAGAGTGATATACAGACATTTGTTCATTTATTTTCTTTACCTGCTTCTTCCTTCTTCGGGGTCAGGGTTCTGCAACACACATTGGCCGAAAGGTGGTCGGTTCCCACTGGGTCCATCACAGATATAAAAACACAACACAATAAAAAGAATGGAAATGAACATCTAAGTAACTTTACTAAAAAATGAGAAAACCATATTAAAATTCAGACACATTTGAGAGTTTATCAATGATGATTTGTATCTTTTGCTCTCAAAATGAACCCCTTCACCAGGAGGAATATTTATGCTTCCAATTTCAAAAGGTTTGGAGTATAGAGAAAAGTTAAGACTGTCAAGGGGTCCGTCACTACTGATTTCTGGACATTTCGTCCCTGTTTTGTTTCCAAAAACAATACCATTCTAAACTTTCTGATTCTAAATGAATGAAGCAAAACAGTAACAATTAAATAAACTGGTTAAGTGCAAAATGAACTGCAGGCAATAAGTGAATAGATTAAAATTAGATTAATTAGATTAAAACTGCTTAAATTAATAGATTTAAGATACTAATACATAAAGAATGGTAAGGTATTTTTTATAGGAGGCTTTTCACTGGGAACTTTAACCTTCAAACTCTTGATGCTGGAGGGACAGCAATAACTAGCGCACACAGCTAATAGTTTCTCTTTTAAAGTAAGTTAATGAGAATCTTTGAAGCTTATTTATGACGCAGTGTGTTTTAGATCAGTAAAGTGACCAAGAGCTGCATTTGTAATGTCTGCGTTTATCTGGTGAGTAAATCATCTCTTAACATTCAAGCGAGAGCAGCTGCTACATCATCAGACCGTTATAACCTTTTTATCATCATTTTCACAAGGATATTGCAGATGATAACATGTCCCCCATTCCTACTTCTATCCACCAATTAACCAGTAAGTTTTGCTGCATTTGAATCACCACCTCTGCTCCCATTATGAACACATGACTGTGCAATAGTAATGCTCGATTTCAGTATTCCAAAGATTTCATCTCTTTTTACCATTGAAGTCTCCGAAGTAGCCCTAAACAAAGCCAAAGGGTATAGATTTCCAAGAGATTTCTGTCACACCACACTCTGTTACTGTAAGAGCTGCACACAAACACCTACAGACAAATGAAATGAGAGCAAAGGCATTTCGCTTTATTGATTTGTTTCTAAATACACTTTAATCTCAGTAAAGGCCACACATGACGAACATGTGACTCTCGCTGTGTTGCTTGTCGGCAGCTTCAGTTTTATTTACAGATAGCACTTGACTGCTGCTCTCATTAGCCATTAGCGGCTAGTAATGGGACCACACACAAAAGTAAATAAAAAGTCTTGTTCTCTTTGTGTTTAATAACACTCATGTGAAAAAACATATAAAATAAGGTTAAATTTGTATTTCAGAATCTTATCCTGGATTCTGCAACAGTGTAATAAATATGATCTACAACATGATATAAATATGTACATGACCCCACTAAATTTGTCAGAAATCCTTTAGTTTCTTTTTTATTAGATACTATACTACAAAATACTCATTTCTATTTTCAGACACAAAATTGAATTGAATTGAATGCCTTTATTGTCACTATACATAGGTACAATGAGATGGATGCACTCGTTTCTAGTGCAAACGGCTACAAGCAATAAAGATAAGATTGGAAAAAGACAAACAACACAGTTAAAAATTATTGCCTAGTGCCCAGGTTTTGCAAGCAAGTAGTTGAATATTGGTTTATACGGTAAATCAGTGCATGATTGCGTTCAAGATGGATATTTTTTTTTAGAAAAGTGATTTTCTAATAAATTAAATCAACCCATGTTGCAAAAATAAGTCATTATAGTCTTAGGGGAAAAGAGACACTTCTTTTTTGATCACTCAATATGTACATTTGTAGGGCGTCAGTATGGCAGTAAAGTTTAGAGAGCATCCTGATATAATTTTGCCGAGATCTATAGTGATTTGTTTATTTGTTAACAAAGCCATTTTGTGAGAGGACTCAATGCCCCATAAGACAACAAAATTCTAATTAACAGGCATTCAACAGGCATTCATTTAATCTAACGATTAATGATAATTTAAGAGGAGGCCAGCAGAAAGGTGACTATTAAAATGCATTACTTAACAAAGAAAAGCCCTTCCAATTTCATGCCGTCAGCAATGTGGAAGAAAAATGTGACAAAATCTAAGAAAGGAAATCATTTCTTTACACAAAAAGGTGAGGAAGGATCCCACAGAGAAGTCCAGGCAGTCCACAGAAGTTAAAATCTCGACAGGAGCCTCTTCTGATGAGAAGGATGGAAGAAAGTTAGTATTGCATGTTCACTGCAAAAGAATGGAATGCATAGGGATTGTCCACAAAGGAAGACTCTCCTAAAGCCCATGCACAAAAAAGCACATTTTGCAATTTGCTAAGGTTCATGCTGAAAAAGATAACTGGTCACTGTTTCTGGGTGCCTACAGTGAAACATGGTGGTGGCAGTGTCATTATGTGGGGCTGCATGGGTGCTGCTGGGGTTGGGCAGCTACATTTCGTTGATGGCATCATGAACTCAACAATGTACTGCTCTATACTGGAGGAGAAGATGCTGCCATCACTCCGTGCACTTTTCAAACACGACAATGATCCAAAACACAAATTTACAGCTACTGCTGCATTTCTGTAGAAGAACAAGGTGAAGGTGATTGAAGGCCAGGTGTCTCCTGATCTGAACCCAATCGATCACCTGTGGGGAATTCTGAATTGACGAGTTGTGCATCCAGCGTCAGGCTCTAGAGATTATTCGTGAAGAATGGAAAAAGATAGATGTTTTTAACCTTAACTTAATGGCGTGGAGTTAAATAAGTGTAAAGGGATGTACGCAATTATTGTGAGCACTGTAACTGAGGAAAATAATGGCATAAATGATTTATTATAAATGCCATAAATGAACATATTATACATGGTAATAAATTGTCAGAAAGACAACTGTCAATTGTACAAGTTTACCATTCCTAACTTTAAGCAGAGAGTTACTGAAAAAGTTTGTTTTCTCAAGAATAGAAGAGAAAAAAACATGTATAAAATTAAACCATTAAATGTTTAAATGAAAGAACCACTTAATTACTTCAAAATGTTCATGGAGCGTATATCAAGCAAAAAATTATATATTTTTTTAAAATATGGAGCTAAAAATGTCCAACTGTAAAGTATTTTTACATAGTTGTCTGTCAAAGGGAACCTGCTCCTTTTTGTAGTCAACTTCAAGTGGCCAGTCTATGAACTGCAGCATCCGCTACTTCCTGTTACGCATCAAGAGTGTTTCGCAACAAATAAGAAAGTATGTTTCTTTATTCTTAAATTGTGAAGTGTGATATTAAAAGCAGGGGTCATCAAATAAGGTAATTGATAAGTTAATGATGACGGAAGTGGTTTCACATTGACTTCCCCTACAATTTCCCTACCATGGGAGATGAAGAAGCAGTATGTTTGCTTGTAATCAATGTTTTGTAACTGAATTGTAACGAAATATTGTGTGTTTGTGTCACCTGTAGTTACTCTGTGACTATGCAGGAGTCGTACGCTCACCCATTTGATCAGATCTACTACACCAGCTGCACTGACATCCTCAACTGGTTCAAATGCACTCAGCACAGGTCGGTATTAATAAAGATGCTCTCTAATGGGCTTTTATTGTTTGTTATTTGTTAATAATACATCATCCCAAATGTTCGTTGCTCTTACAAGGTGTGATATTTGAACGAGTCCCAATGTAAAACTCTCATTTGAGCCATCAAAGGTCCATTTGGAAAGGTGCACTTCCATACACTTCGGTTGATGAAACATGGTACGTGAATCCATGCCAAACCATTGGTGAGGAGCACATGGATGCCCTACTATTTCAAGTGGGAATCTGGAGGTGGATACTATATGAATGACACCGCATACACAATAAATTTAGGCACCCGAACAAATTAGCATAGGAATTTCGGGTGTGTGGAGATTTGAAGGCTTCCCTGTGAGATGAGATTACAGCCAAATTGATCCAAAAAGTACACATGAAACTGTGAAGAGCTGAAGATATCTAAAGATTGTGCGGAGTGAGTCTGATGCAGTGTTCTGTGAACATTTCTGGAAAGTTTGCTCAAACCTAATCATGCACCTCACTGCTCTTGATCTATCCCCATGGCCACGCCCCAATCATCTTTCGTCTCCAACAGAGAAACAAAATACAGAGAGCTTTGGAAGAAGTGCATGGTTAGGTATATGATGTCAGAATTAGAATTTTGGTTTGTGGGATGTCGGGCTAAATCCAGTAAACAGCAAAAGTGAAACATTTATGTTATCAAAGGGAACACATTGTTATTCGTCTTTCGCTTCAGACAAAAAATATTTTGATCTACAGCCACCAATCTTTGGTCTGAGTCAGGTTGCTCTATCTTTTCAGACTGGCACCACAAAGGGAATTCTGTAAAATTGCTGAGAACCCTGGGAAATGATTTAACATGAGGTCAACCTCATAGAATGTTCAAACAGACCAAATTGTGGAGGTTATAAGTCTGTGCAGGAACATACAAACCACTGTGCAAAAGTACCGCAGGCTTTAAAATTTACCATTGAAAATGGCCAGAAACATAAACGCCAACAAAAATCTCTTGAGGGGAAACATCATAGACAAATAGGGGAATGTTTATGTCAAACATGGTAACTAAAAATAAAAACATAGTAATTAAGATAAAAAATTTGAAATCACTGACAGTTCCCTAGCAACCAAACTGTTTACCCTAACAACCACATTTTCGGAACTCTAGCTCAACTTGGTAAATGATAAATTGAGGTTGGTTTATATAACTTATAGTGACAAAGAGAACATTATATTATGTTACTGACCCCTCCATAGCAGCCTGACTTTACCATAGCAACCATTTTAGCATATCATTATCTCAACTAAGAAATATCATAAAGGCATTTTGCTAATAAAAAGACTTTTAAATGTCACTATTACAAGCCACAAATGTTAGTCATATATTTACTATGTTTTTCCCTCTGTTTTAGGGTGAGCTACAGAACAGCTTATCGCAGCGGTCAGAAGACAATGTATCGTCTCAAGTCTCAGTGCTGCAAAGGCTTCAATGAGAGCAGAGACACTTGTGTTCGTGAGTATAGCTCCGTCACACTCCAGAAGCCGAAACAAATATTTATTTTAATATTTTTAAATATTTAATGTTCATCTGGTATAAATTACATTATTTTGGACCAGAATTAGAACTAACCTAATCAACGCATTCATAGCTATTCGACAATGGTCATCATTGACATCAAATCTTTTTGTCCTTTCACACGCCGGTTTTGACGTAAGAAAAAAACGGGTAGAATTTATCAAGAAATATCCTGAAGGTCTCTGTTCTGTTGAGATTTCAGAGTCAGATTCCGTCATCATGTGAACACCGCAAACAAAAAAAAGCCAGAGGAGTTATTCTTTCATTCTTTCCGACATCAAATACATGTTTGAGTAGCTGATTCTGAAATTTCTGAAAGGAACAGTGACCCATGGGTTATTGCAGACACGTGCGGTGATGTTCATGGCTGGTGAGGCACTAACCATCATCGGTTGTTTGTAGAAGTGTTCTTTTTCTTTCTTCAGTTTTCTCTAGAATCACTGCCCGTGAAGAAAACAACAATTGCTAATTCTATTATTCTTTGTGATCTCTGGGATCTCCAGCGCCCCCTAGCATGATGCAGGAGAACCACAAGCCTTACCTAGTTTGTCTTCGAATGCGTTTTATGAATGCTCGGCACAAGAAGCACGTTACACACAGAACTTCAGCTCATTAAGTACAAGTGGTTGAACATCTTAACATTGACATACAGTGAGACGGCAAAACCTTCTTATTGCACAGTCCATGGTGAGGCTCAAAGAGTCAATTTACCATACACGCAAATAAAATATAAATATTAAATGAAACTGTAATTTTAAAATATTGAGTGAGTTGTAAAAAGCCATTATTTAATGCTAATTTGTCATACAAATATTTGTTAATCGATAAAGAGTCAGCTCATTAATCGGTTGTGGGAAAAATCATAAGTTGCAGCCCTATGCACATGTAATTTCAAAGTACTAGATAACGAGGAACTGTGTTAATTTCCCTGGTACTACACCATGAAAGCTGATGTAAGGCAGGTTTTTGTCTGCATGTAGCAGGCCCCTGGAGAACAGCTGAATAGCTTCCAAAATGGTACTCTTCTTATCATGTTCGGGTCTTCTATTGTGTCCAAAAGTGGAGTGTTCCTTTAATAATCTCAGCCTGTCATTCGATCAGCTTTTTGATGTTTAACGTATATAAGAGCTGGATTCGACGCCTGTGGGATTGGGTTTCCTGAGTGTCTGAGTGGGTTTTATGTGGTTTCTCTTCATGTTTGTTTGCTTCTTCCCTCATTGAAGACCTGAAACCTGAAGCGACTCTCTTGTTTTCTCTCTAGCCCACTGTGCTGAGAAATGTGTGCATGGCCGCTGCGTGGCCCCCAACAGCTGTCAGTGTGAGCCGGGCTGGGGAGGTAGCGACTGCTCCAGCGGTGAGTGCTGCAGCTGTGACTGTCTGTCTCTCTCTCTCTCTTCGTCTCTCTCAAACGTTCTCTCGCTCAAGAGCCCTAATCAGCTTTCTTAAGTGCCTACAAAGATGGCTCTGTGACAGACACAGTACACACTGTTATTTGAGATGATGGGAAGTTTCTGTGGTCAAGCATTGTTTAGTTTGGAAAAAAGCAAGTCCAAACTATTTAAATATTATTTGGGAACTTTAAGCAGCTACAGCAGACTGGCCTTTCACAGTGTTGAGTTTGTGACAGTCAGGTCCTGTATGCTCTAGTGCTTTGCACCCTGTCAGGGATTCTCTCGAAACACCAGAGAACTGCAAAGACCCCTTAGTACAGCTGATCCCTATCACATGATCTACCCATATAGCTAATCACCAGACTGCTGCTCACCTTCAGTGTATTTTTCCTGCGATCTGCTTCCTGGTTCCTGGAAAACCACCCAGCTCCAACAGACCTCTCCAGTGATCATCTTCACACACTTGATCATTGCTGCTCTGGTCCCACCTACAAAGAGAAAGACTTTAACCCTTAGAAGTTTTCCAAATATTTTTTTCATCACACAATAATTCCACAACAAACCTGAAATTGTACAAAAAATAAAATTCCCAGTGTCATTTTTTACAGCAAAATTCTCAAAACTGAGAATGAACAGTTTTTTTTGTATTATAACAAAAATCAAGAGTGTTGAGACAAAATAAAAAAGCAGACAAGGTCAAAACTATTTGAAAATTGAATTAAAAAAATGGTTCCATTGTGCTTTTTTTTGTGCCAGATCTTTGAAAAAAAGCCATATCACAGATCTTGTACTTCCAAGGGCTGTCCCTTCTTTTGACCTCTAGATGGCACTATGGCACTCATATGGTATACCACGGGATCTAAAAATAGTAACGGTATCACTTTCAATACCTTTATACCGTTATAAGAACAATGCACTGATATAGAGAGGTGAAGAACTTCTACAGTGTCGCTAGTTTTTGTGCTTTTTTTTTTTTTACAGTGCATTGTGTTCTGAATCCTGATTGCCTGAGGGACTGTGGTCTAGAAGTGCCACCTTATAAATGCAGATTTGCGACAAGACAATTATTTAGTTGAGTTTTAAGTTATTAGCCTGTTTTCTAATATTTCTATGTTCTGGAAAAGCTCCTCATTCACATCGTAATCATTTATTATATGCAAATAGAACAAAACATTAATTTTCTATTTATTTATATGAAAAAGAGAAACGAGTGAAACGATTAAAAGCGCCAGTCTCTGTGACTAAGAACATCCATCACAACAGCCAGAGAGATGATCATTTGACTTATGAAGGAAAGGCAGAGGAAGATGCTAACTATCGCAGAAAACATCAAACTTCTGGACGCGCTGATGGAAGGTAGAAGCTCTGTGGCCATGATGGAATAGTTGAATCTTTAGTTCATTCCATAATTATGTTATTCTCTTGGAAGAACACACCGGGTCTGCAGCCTTCAGTAGAATAAACCGCTACAGCTGAGCGCAGTCAGGACGGAGTCAGAGGGACTGTGAAATATGTGCGAGTCACAACATGTCCAATCGCATATTCATTATTACGTAAACTTAGCTGCACAAATGGATTGCGTGACTAGAGGCAACAAACCGTGCTCACCCTCGGACTATGCTGTAATTTATGCATATTCATTTATTTAGGTCAAATAATTCTATCAAATGCATAAATAAAAACAAATTTGATTTATTTAGGCCTATATATTCATTCGTTCGATTATTTATTCTATTACGTTGGTCATTTACTTATTTACTTAATAATTTCATTTATTCGTTTATTTAGAAATATTAATTTAACCGTTTATTCATCATTCATTAATTCATTCATCCATCCTTTGGGCAGGATTGCGCAACTCGCTGGGGCTCAGTAATTTTTTTAAAATGTACGGTAATAAGTATAGCAAGGTAAAATGGGGAGGAGGTTTAGATGGCAAGATAGATGTCACTGATTTGGGGTCTGTAAAATAAAACCGAAAGACGATTGTACATTTTCTTGCATTTTAATTTGAACGACTTTGCAAATTATATCATAACTCTTGTAATGTTTGTGTAAAACAAAAAATATCAAAACTAGTAACCTTTTTGAAACCTACATATTATATTTGAAATCAAAATTAAACATTAGTTGGGATGCGCCATTCCTACTTGATTTCAAAACAGCTATTGTGGTTGGCACATGCACCGTTGCATGCAAAGACTTCTAAAGGATAATATGTTTATCTTCTGACCTAATGGAATGTTAATGTTTCTTACCTGTTTTGTATTTAAATTAATGTTTGCCTTCTTTCATGGCGAGACATTTCCAGTAGAGAAACAAAACCAGTAAAATAAGCTAAACCAGTTTTCTATTATTCAACAGAGAATTTATTTCAAAGCTATTAGAATAAATGTTGGACCCCTCCCTGACAAAATTCACGTGTATACTAATTGACATGAAGTGCAGATGAAATATATTACTAACCAAGGCTCATTTTAATCTCATAACTTAAATAAAATGATACTGTCTAAAAGTATACAGTGGTAAAGCCCATTGAGTCCAATTTTTGCAGACCAAGTGTTGTCGCCTTGTCGTATAAGCTTCACGTGTGACTAATAATGGATCAATTAGGAATCAGGTGTGTATAAAATAAACCCCACTGCACTGGACCTTCACACCAACATGCTAAGATTCACCCTGAGACTTAAGTGTTGATTATCAAGAGGATGAAGACAAAATTCAAAGCTGATGTGTCTCAAGACATCAAGTACAAGAGCTGAAAAAAAGATTTGAAGAGACCGGAGACGTTTTTGACAAGCTCAGGTCAAGCAGAACCCACAAGACAGCTGCTCGAGTTTGTTGGCTCAAAAATCCAACGCCAGCCCATTTCCTCCATGAGACCTGGTCACCTGAAGTCCCTGTGTCAACCTGAACAGTTGAATCAGATGAATCATCTGTTGAATCACACCACAGTCACTGCAAATAGTGCAGGAGACCTACTGCAGCCCGCATGGATCCAAGATTCAACCAGAAGAATCTTGTTCTGGGGTTACATCTAGTATGAATATGCGAAAAAGATCTGCAGGGTGGAAGGCAACAACAATAATCTATAATACCCAGAAATCTTAGCTGCCTCTTATATTTCCAACCATAAAAAAGACTGACAAATTCTGCCAGACATGAAGCATCATTGAGCATGTCTGGAAAAGAATGAAAGAGGAAGCATGGAAGAATATTGATGAACTCTGGGAGGCAGACAAGACTGCTTTCTTTGTTATTCCTGATGACTTCATCAATAAATTCTATGAATCCATGCCAGAAGACATACAACACATTAAATTTGGATCTTACAGCATTGTGTTCAATTCCTGTATAGGTGACAACACTTTTGTCTTGCCAAAATATAATTATAATATAATATATAATATACCGGTAATCATCTTTTTTTTCAGTGAAACTGATTTATTTCATTGCACAAAACAACATTAGGGAGGGTTTTAGCTTTTCATATGAGTTTTTTGTAAAACCAGTTGATTAATTAAATGCCAGGTGTGTTACAAAAAAGATAAGCAGCAAGACTTTTGTCAGGGAGTGTAGACAATAGCTTTGAGTCTTTTAGAAATATAGAATCCAAAATTAAAATCCAAAACTCAGATTTTGTCATGAGTGTATTATTTAAATGAAGGGCACAAATTCTCTTTTACCTGAAGTGGGAATTGCTGATTGCTGATAATGTTCTTGACCAAGAATAATTAAATAATACAAATAACAGTACTGTGATTCTGTGAGTACTTGTAACTAGCTTTAGCTTCACTGTTAATCTGCACAATTCTCTACAAATTTTAATTAAAGAGAGGCTGTCTAAACTAACTGGTTATCATTACATAGATGTAGATCTGGATCACCACTCAGGACCATCAGAACAGCAGCCATGTTTGTCTGCGATCAAACAATTTTAGCATCTACTTTAAAGTGGTGTTCACATATGAAAAGTCGTTTTACTTCTTTCTGTTGGTCGACATCAACAAAATAAATCTAGTGCAACATTTGTCAACATTAGAGGTGTATTTGTTGTCAGTGAGGCAAAAGAGGATCAGTGGTGCGGACTTTGAACTCGTATTTGTGTCATTTTCCGCCCTCAGGCCCTAAACATGCTTGAATAGTCTGGATTAGTTAACTATTGCTAGTTCTGGTTGTATTTTGGTGGTACACTTGGCAGCAGGCTTGCAGTCAGCTGCTGTATGACTTTTATTCCCTCTGTAGACGCTTTGTATCTAGCCTTTCCGGGCCACAAGACGCCAACAAAGCACCCTATGATCAGTTGAGGCTAAAGGGAAAAGTCCTTTCTTTGAATGCAAAGAGGGAAACAAAGGCAAAGCACTGATTGGCCAGAGACACAGGAAATGACCTCAGGGCTCCGCTCATATGATGTCTGTTGCAGCAGGGCAGCATAGCAACACACAAATCCTTCTTACAAATAAAAGCTATATTTTTCTACATTATCCATTGAATGCTAGGGACTTGAAGTCAGATGAGGTCTTTGTGGAGGTGTAGGTAGGGCTTTTTTAAATACTGAGGAAAACCTTTGTAAACAAGAAAACTAAAAACACTTTAAAGTCCAGAAAGGAAATGAAGCTCAGAACGATTCACTGTAAGAACGGTTCATATGAGAGTTCTTACCACGTTTGAGACTGGATAAAGGAAAAGTTCTAATCTAGCCGGATACTTTTCATCTCAATATAACATTTTATCATAGAAAAAGTGTATTATGACAGAAATTATGTATTTACACAATTTGCGACCTATTATAGAACTGAGTCCACCTTTAAAACAGTTTTTATGTTTGATATAATGTTTTAGTACAACTACAGCCTTTTTTACCAATATGTGTTCATTACATTACACAATAATTCCACAACAAACCTGAAATCAAAAAGATTTCTTACAAAAATCAAAACTGAGACAAAATAAAAGGTAGTAAATTCTCCAAGAAAGACAAGGTCAAAACAATGTGAAATTTGTATAAAAAAATGGCAGACCTCCTAAACCTTGCACATTGTATCAAGTACTTTTTGTGCCATTGTGATTTTTGTGCCAGAACTTTGAAAAATACAAGCCATATCACGTCTTTTACTTCTAAAGATTATACCTTCTTTTCACCACTAGAGGGCACCGATTAGGGGTCTGTAAAATGAAACTAAAAGAGGGTTGTGCATTTTAGCACATTTTAATTTGAATTACCTTGCAAATTATAACTCATAACTCTTGTAATTAAAACCAATCTTTTAATGTTCGACCAAAAATATCAAAACTGATAAACTTTGTGAAACCTACAGCCTACCGGTATATTTGAAATCAAAATGAAACAATAGGTGGGTCGTGTCATTTCTGGTTAATTCAACACAGTCGGTGTGACTGGAACATGCACCGTGTCATTGCATTTCTGAAGAGTGTGTTGCAAAGAAGGGAAAGATACATGTAAAAAAAAAACAACCTCACACATGGAACAGGATACAAACAATCATTCTGGAGGCTTGAGCTCTCAGTGCCTTTGCTCACTGGCTCTGGAATTCGCTGCCATGGGAAATGAAGTCCGTTTCAGAGCTGCATTCTTTTAGACTCACCTGTTCAAAAAAGCTTTTAGGGTATTATAGGCCCCTGGGTGGGGTTGTTTATGTCTATAGTTTTAAGCTGTTGAGTGCTCTGCTGACTGTTGTGGTGTGGTGCTATATAAATATCCCAAAAAAGTTACTTATATATGTTGCTTCACCTATATGAAAAGTTACTTCACTTATAGGAAGTTTCAGACACAAGACGCGTCTAAAAGGAGCTGGCTCGCAAGCCAGGTCTGTTAGACAGTAAGGGTTGGCAACGCAAGTCTGACCAAACAATAAAGGGGAGATAATCAGGAGGTACTAAACAGGTGAGAACCCCAGGGTGCAAAAGCAAACACCACAGGACAGGCTCAGAAGTTTCCCGATACCAGATCTCTGCCACAAAGTAAGAACAACACAGACCAAAGTTCCAAGACACAAGATGAAGGTGTTGTTAAAAGGGGTCTGCCTCAAAACAGAAACGAGTGGAGTGGTAGAACCCTGATACGTCATATAATTTGTTTTGAACTACTTTTTGACGACTAAAAGCCAGATTTATGTTTTTGTGCAGCGTGTGACCGTGATCACTGGGGTCCTCACTGCAGTAATCGCTGTCAGTGTAAGAATGAAGCACTGTGTAACCCGATCACCGGAGCCTGCTTGTGTGCACCTGGGTATCGCGGCTGGCGCTGCGAGGACCTCTGTGACCATTCTACCTATGGGAACAACTGCCAGCAGAAGTGCCTTTGCCAGAATGATGCCCTATGCCACCACATCAGTGGGGAATGTGTGTGCAGCCCAGGATACACAGGAGCACTGTACGTTTTTTCTGCACTTAGTAAAAAAGCGAATGTTTTGTACTAAGATTTGTCACAATATGTAAAATGTGAAAGACTTTAACTAAAACAAAAATATTTTTAAGTTTGCAAAATGTTTTTAGTTATAATTTAATAACATTTGTGTTATGCTGAAGTGATTCCAATCTCCTCAATGGAGCACACCAGCTTTGTTTAAAAGCCATGAGCAGAGAAACCTATGCTTAAGTTTAATACTTTATTACGTATTATAAAATTAAACTGTTTTTTTCTGCAGCTGTGAGGATCTGTGCCCTCCTGGCAAGCACGGGCAGCAGTGTGAAGAACGCTGTCCTTGTCAAAATGGTGGCATATGCCATCATGTGACTGGAGTATGCTCCTGTCCAGCTGGCTGGATGGTAAGTCTGTCATCAAACAGGGTCAATTCAAACATTTGTACGTTTACCTAATTAGCTCACCGATTACTTCGGTTACTAGTAAAGATTTCATTGTTTTACTCAAGAAAATCGGAATAATCGTTGACGTGGAAAAATTGGTCTTCCGAAAATGTTCTAGGCTAGACTATCATTTTTTGAAGCTAAGATTAATGGCTGTTCATATGGTTGCTGGGGTAAGCAGTCTGGTTGCTATGTAAAAGTCATTGATGTCATATTATTGTCCAATTGTCTCTAGGACTGATACAAACCAACCTCATGTCTTGAAGAGTTTCTGATATTTAGTAATAGATCTGGTGATACAGTTAACCTTCTGGTTGTCAGGGTTGGGTCAGTGATGTATTCTGTTAATCATCCTGTGAATTGGGTAGTGCTCCTCTTGACACTATTAGTGATATAAACCAACCCCTTCATTTCTATGATTTTTTTAAGGCTAAGATAAAGATTGGCTAATGTGGTAAAACGACTTATCACTATGAGGGATATAAATAAACCTCCATGTCTCTATAACTTTAAAACTGAGATATTGATTTTTTTAAGTGGTTTCTAAGGTAAACGGTTTGGTTGCTATGTAGGACTGATATAGATTAAACTCATGTCTTCAGGAGTTTCTGACATTTAGTTATAGATATGGCATCACAGTTGCTATGGTTAACATTCTGGTTGTCAGGGTTGGGTCAGTGATGTAGTATTATGTAGTATTAGTATGATGTATCATCCTGTGAATTGGGTAGTGCCCTTGTCACTATTAGTGATATAAACCAACCCCTTAATTTCTATGATTTTTTTTAAGGCTAAGATAAGGATTGGCTAATGTGGTAAAACGTCTTAATCACTATGAGGGATATAGGTGAACCTCTATGTCTCTATAACTTTTTAAAACTGAGATATAGATTTTTATAAGTGGTTGCTAAGGTAAACAGTTTGGTTGATAGGGACTGCTCAGTCATGTAAAATTCCTTTGTGACTGTGATGAACATTCTGTCATGGGTGGTGAATGTCTGCCGAAGCATAGTTGTTAATTAAATTAAAATGGCTTTTATGTTTTGAATATTTAAAAAAACTTTACCAAAAAACAACAGTCTCACTAATTTAAGATTTATATACATTTTACACGTTTCTTGAAATGTTGATGATTATGGTTGGTGAGTGTGATGTATTTTTCAGGGAACAGTGTGTGGACAGCCTTGTCCAGCGGGACGCTTTGGCAAGAACTGCTCTCAGGATTGTCAATGTCATAATGGAGGAAGCTGTTCGCCATCCACTGGACACTGTGAGTGTACTGCAGGATACACAGGAGAGAGGTCAGTGTGAGACGAACACCAAATTGCTATATTGTTTATGAGTAGCACCAAATTATGAAATGCAACTGCTAGAGGGGACACCATTATCCTGTTTGCTCACAAGAAAAATGTAGGTATTGATAATACATTTTCTATTGTTCTTCTGCATTTATCTGCATGTATATTATGTGTAGAAATATTTTTAAATTATAGAGTTATAAATAACAAGCTGAATCGAGCATATTGTCAATATTTTGGAAGATGCTTTTGCGGTTCTCATTTTCTCTTATGGATGTGTCCAAAAACTCTTTACATCATAATAGTAAGTATTATTAATTGTAAGAATCCAAAATCTAACAACATTATAGTGTATCTTTTTTTTAACCAGTATTTATTATTCTAAAAGCGCAATGGGTGAAATTGTGCATTGGCCTCATTTTCAGGTTTTTACTGCATTAAAACCTTTTGAAATCATTACAGAAAGCATTATTGACTCTCAATCCAAATCATAGGAATATTTCGCTGTAGCATTTCTGATTTATTCCTGACCTTGGCATTTTTGGGGGGAACATACATTAAGTGTTTTGGTACTCACAAAAAGTGTGGGTTCGGTACAATTTTAAGTACCACTTTTTCTCTTATGGGTGCATTCAGAAACTCTACCTCATTATAATAAATATTTTTGACTGTCAGAATCCAAATAACGAGAATTTTTTACTGTAGCATTTTTGAGTTATTCCATCCATAACTTGGCTTTTTAGGGGGTGAAAAAAGCATTTTGTGAACTTGTGTGTTGGTGACTTTGAGAGGAACATCTAAAGGTGAAAATAAATATCTCTATATAAAATATATATTATAATATATTTTTGCAAAGAGAAAATTTGTCTATATGCGCTGGTGCAGAAGATGTAGTGTTGGTCATGTGATCTGGCTCTCAGATCCTCATGCTGGTGTTCAGGAAGTGGTGGTCACATGATGTGGGTGTAGCTGCAAACTATTGACATTGTCAGATCAGTATTTAATCTTGTGAATGCACAGATAAGCTAATGGAGTCTTTTGCCCCTGTGCTTGATCCAGTGGCAGCAGCAGAATGTGCAGCGCTAATTACAGTTTGAGCCGGCAGCATATATTTATACAGCAGAAATAGAAGCACAAGTGCATTTTTATGACTTAATAACTAGCTTGGCCTCACCAGACGTCACCGTTACCTCCGGTTTACCCTGATTTCACCGCACCCTTGCAGCTGCACAGTAATCTTTTAACAGCACAGAGTGGGGATCAGCAACTTTCAATCCTTGTGTGCAGGTGTCTCATCTGTTCTGTTACTGGTTAAGCTGAACAGATAGTTAAAAAAAAATCATAATTTCTAAATTAATTTCTCAATTTCTGAACGTAAAAACCAAAACTCATTTAATTAACGTCTGCAGTGTAGATTTAGATTAAACTGTGAAAAAAAGGACACGTTTTCTGAAGCACTTATTTTGTCTGATTTGGACACCCGTAGACCGTCAGATTCGTACCGAATTTCGGTGTCATTTTACGTCGATGTGAGGATGATCTTTGCTGGTTTATCTCATTCTCTTGTCTTTATCAAGGAATATAAAGTAACTTCATTATTATCAGGAGGGAATTGAACATTAGGGCCAGTTTGAGGTGGTTTGGACATGTCAGACAAGGGTTCTAGAGCAGACATGAGGTCTAATCTTATCTTCCTCATCTAATAATTGGCTGGAATCATGCACTGTATTGAGAAACTTAACATCCTTTGTGTTGTTAACATCCACAATGTGAGCTGATGTGGTTGATATGTGTGTGGGCAGGTGTCAGGATCAGTGCCCGGTTGGCAGATTTGGAATCGACTGCAGCCAGACATGTCACTGTGTGAACGGTGCCCAGTGTTATCATGTGAATGGAGCGTGTCTTTGCGAGCAGGGATACACAGGAGACAGCTGCGAGAAGCGCGTCTGTACAGATGGTCTCTACGGGCTCAAGTGCGACCGGAAGTGCCCTTGTCACCGCAATAACACGCTCAGGTAAGATTTGATTTGTTCTCGTTTAACATTCGCTTCCCACGTAGTGTTAATTTAAATTTTAGTGTTAAATTAACACTACTTGTGTCAATAGTCTGGAACCATATTACCTTTGCTCCAGGTTCATTTAACACTATGTGAGTTGCCTATGTAACTAAAGTTTGTGTAAATGCCTGTTGTAACTAAAGTTACACTAAATTACATTTATATTGAAGAAGTTGTTGTTAAAAATATTAATCAGAACCCATTCTAGATGACTCTGGAAGCAAGGTTTATAACAGAATTTATTACAGAAAACAAGGTTAATTTAGCTTTAAAAAACTGAAGATGCTAACAGCTAACAAACTGCATTGACGAAAGTCAGAGACAAAGGAGGAAGGGGTGGAGGGGGCTATGACGGGAAGGTCAGAAGAGATCCAGCAAACTGCTGAATGTCTCCCTCTGGATCCGCTGAAGGGAAAGACTCCAAATGCATGTCGGCAACTTCCCTTAAAGAGCTTGTACATTCCTGTTTGTTATGTAACTTCCTGTTATATCTCAGTCAGAACAGTAGGATTCAAAATATTTATTTTTACAATCACACTATTGCCGTAGAACCCCAACATAAGAAGGGTAAGAGTTTCTCAGAAGGGCAGCCAATTGAAGCTGGTCAAGGAAACAGAGCCATTGAACATCATTCATTTCACATTTCCGTCTATCTATTTTTATGTGCGTTTTGGGATATTGTATTTTAATGGAAACGTCAAGATGCACATAAATTCTGACAATGTGCATAAAAAATGTGCAAAAGCAAAAGGATAATCTTTTTATCTGATAAGAATAAGTTGAAAACGGATTTATTGCATTTAAAACGTCATGTGAATTTCATTGCACAACATCTGAAATGTGATATTTATTCGCATCTTTGGATGGAACCAAGGCTAGAGACCCAATAAAACCATTAAATTGCCAATACTGTGATTAGGTTGTTCACCATGGACTGAATCTTCAGAAAAGCTCAAAAGTGACTGTCATGGGAAGATCTGTGTTCCATCTGGAGATTACCTTTTTCACACAAGTGGTCCGGCTCACTCGTCTTTCAGAAATACAATGGTTTATTAAACAAAAACGACTAATAATAATTATACAGGAACTCAATTGTAGAAAAACACCTACATTTGGTTATTCAGGAAGGGAGATGCGCTAGCACTCTGCCAGCTCTCTGCTGAATGTGAGTTCCTCATTACTTACCGCATTAAGCTTTTTTCCTATGTTTAACCAGTGAGTTTCCTTTCCCATTTCCACTTTAGCTTAGTATGACAAAGGACAGTGCACTTAAATGCACTTCACATGGGCTTCAATAGACTTCATTTGATATTATCTGTAGGACTACCAACTGTAGCTGTCCATCAAAAAGGTTTTAAGAGAAAGGTTAATGATTGGCTCATTCAATCATCATCATCATCATCCATCATCAAGCCATCATTACCCCAAAACATGCAGAAAGAATGGAAGAACATCCCTTTTTATGGGGTTACATTAATACCACAATTTTGAGCGCAAAAAGTGTTATTTTGAGAGCGCTAAAAAACATTTTGCTTATTGCATGAACCTAGTTTTGTGATTAAAATTCACACATTTTGAGTGTGAAATCTGTTTGTGCCTATACGCAGACTGTCACTATTCCAGCCAATCAGAGAGCAGTCTTCTATATTCTGACTGGCTGCCCGGTAAACCAATCACAACCTTCTCTATGCCTCATGACCACAATCCATCCGTAGACAATAAAACTTTTTTCTCGTTCGCTTACAGGCCAGCCAATCAGAATATAGAAGACTCCTCTCTGATTGGCTGGAATTGTGTCAGTTTGTAAAACAGTGGTTTGTTTCGAGCGAGCAATGAATTCGAGTGAATGAATGCAAACAAGATCGTCTGCAAAAAAAAAAATAGGACGTTTTGCACTCAGAAGAATTGTGGCTTTAATGTAACCAGTATCTCCCCAGTCATGGTCCTTAAACCAAAAAGCTGTACCAAAACTGATCTCAGTTCATAGTTTTCATACCAATTACTGGATCTTTTGGATTTCCAGCGGAGGAGTTGGCTTGTGATCCCTTTAAGTGAACATGGATTACTAAAGACACGTAAGAGCCACTGGTGGCAAGGATTTTGACGTGTCACCGGCCTTTACCTGTGGACAGAGCAGCTGGAAAGAGCCGCTTGAATCGATGCAGCTGCCTTCACATGCGACACATGTGGTTTGTCAGCTGTGCTTGTCGGTCTCACCCAAACAATGAGCAACTGTCTCTGGCACAAACGCCAACTCATGGAACTTAAAACTATGAAACATAAACGTGAGATTTTTTCAAGCATGTGTATCAGTGTGCAAAACTTGTCTTTGACATCAAAAATAAATAGCTTACTTTCTCTCTCTCTCTCTTTTAGCTGCCACCCGATGTCGGGCGAGTGCTCTTGCCAGCGGGGCTGGTCGGGTTTATACTGTAATGAGACGTGTCCCCCTGGTTTCTTTGGGGAGTCCTGTCAGGAAGTCTGTCACTGTCAGAATGGAGCGGACTGCCACAGTGTAACTGGAAAGTGTGTCTGTGCTCCGGGTTACAAGGTACGGGATCACACAGGAAATCTGCTCTGTATGTTCACTCAGAATTAAACTCTTATGCTCTCTGATGGTGTTCTCAGGGCCCAAACTGCTCCATCGTTTGCCCCATGGGTACATTTGGCATCAACTGCTCTTCACTGTGCACTTGTAAAAACCGAGCTGTTTGCTCTCACATTGATGGTTCCTGTTCCTGTAAAGCAGGTAATTTTGATTTCCATGATTACCACCGACTACAGCAGGAGGAGTAGGGATGTGCAATTAATCGCAATCGACATTTTAAACACATGCACTTTCTACTCCGCATAAGGTTACAATTTGGTCTGTTCATTTATTTAGATTTTTAATCAGAGTAGGTTCTTGTGCGCATGAGATTATGAAATAAACAAACCAGAGATAACGCAGCGGGTTAAGTTAAGATGAGCGGGAGAAAGATGTTAACCAATCAGAGCTCACCAACGAGTCTTTGTATTCCTGCCCCCGGCTCACCTTCGGAGTGGTAGTACTGGGGGAATGTTTTTAAAAACCATGTAGTTTTTTCTTGCAAAAAAACTGTTTGAGAACAATCTGCTTTTTGGTCTTGATTTGTTTTTAATTTATTATTATTGCTGAAATTCAGGTTGAATAATCTTTATTTTTCATGGTTTCTGTTTTAAAGACCATCTTACTACAGTTTTGTTATTTCATTGTGAAATGTTTTTTTGTGCTCTTCTTTTGCACTGAATACGTTTGTACGTAGCTTGTTGGAAAAAGCAAAAACAGTTGCCAAAATCGCAAATAAAATCACAATTGCAATATTCATTCATTCAAAAAAAAAAAAATCACAATATGATCATTTGGTCTAAATAGGAGCCAATACTTGATGTGTTCCACTGAAATGTGTTTACTTGGTGTCTTTAGTCCATTCATTCAAATCTGCCTCTTCACCATCTTTTTGCGTCTCAGGGTGGCATGGAGTGGACTGCTCAATTAACTGCCCCAGTGGCACATGGGGCCTGGGCTGTAACCGGAGTTGTTTGTGTGGGAATGGTGGCGCATGCAATGCTCTGGATGGAAAGTGCATGTGTACCCCTGGTTGGAGAGGAGAACGATGTAGTCATCACTGTCAGGTCAGTTTATCATCGTCATCAGAAATGTTTAAACCACATGTCGTGAATCATCTGTGGCCCCCGGGATGATATTTAATAAATGAAGAACCTAGTGTTTGGCAATAACGCATTACTTAGTTTATTACATTTCTTTTAAAGAAGCGAGAGAGAGAGATATTTAAAGCATCCAATTTTGAAGATGTGTATTGCTTTTTGAAGTACGAAAATAAAGTGAATTATTTCCTACGCACCTATTTGTTTTATCTCATCATGGGATCTATAAAAATGATTGTTGGAAAAATTAAGCCATTAGAACCGTACAGAAAACAGGTCTTTGGCCGTAAGCAAGGAGACTTTTGTGGGATCATAAAAAGTTCAAGAAGTTTGTAGTGTCCTCATTCATTAATTTTCCAACCTGCTTATTCCCTGTTTTGGGGTCATGGGGGTCTGCTGGTGCCTATCTCCAGCGCACATTGGGAGAGAGGTAGGGGTACACCCTGGACAAGTTGCCAGTCGATCGCAGGGCGACATTCACTCACACATTTACACCTAAGGGGAATTTAGATTATTCAATTACCATATTTGATGATGATGATGATGATGATGATAGCCTTTATTTGTCACATACACTGTTACATGTAGCGAAATGGGACCCCTCTGGCCACAGACATAGACTGGGTGGGAACAGGCCAGTGTTGAGAGGTAGCATATTTAGAGAGAAACAGAGAAATGGATATACATTAGGTAAATTAGCTTAAAAAAAAGAGCCTCTCCGCATTGTCCTTCAAAAAAAGAGCACTGTGGAGCAGGTTAAAAAAAACCATCTGCAATCAAGCACATTGACAAATACAGGAAAAGAACATCGCAGGATGAGGTAGGGGTCGGGGAAGTGGTGTAGCCGCTGCAGTCCGCAGCCAGCATTTTCCTGCAGCCAGATGGCGCTGTACTAATGACCCGTCAGATTGCAGCGGTGGGGAAAAAGCTGGCGGAGATAAGTGGATGCGGAGGAGGGCTCTGAGACACTCTCTTATCGGGCTCTGCAAGGGGGATGTTTAGACTCCTCTTCGTGGCCTCCAAGGCCAGAGGAGATAAGGGAAGCCAGATGGTACAGAAGTTAATTTAGGTCAAAAGCTGTAAATTTCCAGATTTTTAGAGTCTTTCCCCGGTCTCCATATTATCCAACTTACGTTTCAATTCTGCCAGCCTTTCCAGGATGAAATCCAGTTTGCGGTCACAGACCGTTACATGAGTCCCGACAGTTTTAAGTCCAGTCAACATTCCATTCCAGTCGGTCAGCTTAGTGGGGCTTTGAGCACTGACCGCTTTTGATAATCGCCGATAGCCGAGAGCTCCACATATTCCAATCAGCAGAATCCCAGTTATCACAGTTCCAATTATGTAGATGTCTTCGACATCCTCCAGGGACAGAGCAGCCAGGCACACGATCCTCCACTTCGACCAGGAGTCCATCGTGTAGCCAGCAGCATAAGTTCCAGCAGGACAGGTGGGTTCCCCCGAACCCACGCTCCTCGTCGAGAAAATGGTGTCAATTGCATTTAGAGACCAGTTGATCAGATCCATAGTTCCTTTTATTTAGAGAGCAGGATAGTGAGAGTCTCTGCAGACAGACAAAAGACAAGAAGCCCAGGTGGGATGATAAGAGATAAGGGAGTAAGAGAACAGAGCGTGTATCACCGCCGAAGGCTGAGAGAGAAATATTTTTCGCCATATAAGACGCTCCGGCATATAAGACGCACCAAATTTTAAATGAGGACGATCTAGAAAAAAAAGATTCTGAACCAAAAACTGTAGTAAAATATTTTATATCAACTGTGTAAAAGTTAACAGCAGTTTAACCTCTTAAGCCCGAGAGTCCCCGGTACCGGGGACTTGCCCCCTTGTGCGTTACATTTTCACTCATAGCTCACTAACCCTGAGAATAACCCACACATATTAAATACTGTTGTGTTCAGCGGAAACTCCTCTAAAAACGTATCTAATTCAATTTCATATCCGTGAACCACAGCTCGAACGCCATGCAAATAAACAACAACATGTCCGGAGTATAATTCATGACCACGTTTTTGTTTATGTGCGATATGTATCCACAATATAAACGGAAACACCAAAACCATGACATTAAATGAAAGCTAACAACCAGCTGAATCCAGCGATATGTAACTCATTTACATTGCATGAAGTATTTCAGAGCAGGGAGCGAAAGTTCCCCGAAAAAACGCCAGCGAAAACCAAGCAAGCATGTAAATCTTGTCTTACCTTTGCCGTTTTTTCAACAAAAAGTTATTTCCATAGCGATAAAAGTCCGTTTGTTGTTTTGTCCGGTCGATAGCTTCGCGGAAACGCCATTTTAGATTTTTTTTCTGTTGCTCCGTGGTCTCATGACGTCACCAAATATGGAATGACTCCCCGTGCGTAAGAGGTGGTCTCCCCACGCTGCGCGTCGTGTGATTCGTCGGCGAAGCTGTCCGTCTCAAAATGGTTGAGATGATTGGTTTCCATAGAATCAGAGCTTTCCAGCGATATATAGAGCTCCCGGATTGGACAGATGGTCGGGGGGTAGGGACACGCAGAAGCTCGACGTCGAAAGCGTTTGTGAATGAAAGGTTCCCAAAAGCGCAGCAAGATGGCGTAAATGAGCTTCTACCCCCCTTTTACAGCGTTTCTTTAGGAGTTTTTTTTGCTGAAATCATGTCCCGTAAGCAAGAAAAGAAGACTATAAACGTAGCTGAAGCTTTGGACAAGATTTTTTCCATATTTCAATTATTGTGCCAAATTGTGCCAAACTGTGCCAACATGGATTACGCCTGAACTTTGTTCAATCAAAACCTTTACAGAATATTAGTTTCTTGTAGTATGAACACCAAACTTGCTACAGATGTTCTTGACATGTAGTGGTTACAATTGATTGTGTTTATTTGCTTCGTTATAAGTAAAATAAGGAGATATTGGAGGAAACATGTGGTTTTTTTTAGGCGGAGTTCATTTTTTGGCCATTTCAACATCAATTACTCTTACCCAGTGTTCTTGACTGTCAAATTAACTCATTCACACCACTCCCCAAGAACCTATCTTCATTTTGATACCAAGAATTGCAGTTTAGACCTTGTAAAAGCTGAGAAATGCCTTAAAAAGTAAAAGTATAGGATTTTCGGAAAATAGGCCTCAGGGCTTAAGAGGTTAAGAACAATTATATGCCAAACATGAAAAGTCAGTAGTCAGTAAACAGTAAAAATAACAAAAAAAGGCTGTAATGTTTTTATTCAAACCCTAATAATTCCTCTTCGTCAGGACAGATCCACGCAGTCATTATCATCACTTTCTTCCTCACTGGTGTCAAATAAGATGTTGTCTTCTGTTCCATCCAAGGCATTACTAATGCCACACTTCTTAAATGATTTTATAACAATGTCCTCCTTCACGGAGTCCTACGCGCTATGGTAGGACGAGCAGAAATGGGCAGAGATGACATTTTCCTAAATAATACTACCATCTAGTGGTCATCTAGAGAAATGTGATTTGAGAAACTTTTAAGAGCACACGTCATACTTCAGTCCCACCCCTTGAGGAGACTTTTAGGTTGAAATGAGAAAGGAGGACGGGTCTCTTCTTCTTCCGGCGCTTGCGGCCTCTCTTACTCCTTTCCTACGGCCGTGACCGCCGTCCGCTCCGCGGCGCTCTGCATTTGCCGTATAAGACGCACCAACTTTTCCCCCTCGGTTTTGTGGAAGAAAAGTGTGTCTTATACGGCAAAAAATACGGTAATTCTTTTTATGACGCCATTTCCAGAATCACAGAAATACACTTGAATGAGTAAACTAGCTATTAATATTAATACTTGGGGGAGGGGTGAAGTACCGGTAACTAGTATCTAACTAGTAATGTGAAAAATTACATTACAAATAAAGTAATCTAAAGAGTAACTTGATTACTTTTAAAGGGAGTAATCAGTGATTTAATTACATTTCTGAAGTAACTTGCCCAACACTGAACCATATTGTAATTGCTCAGAGTATTATTCTTTTTGTGACAAATTTTATCTCATTGTAACTTTTCGACACTTTTCTAACTGCTCAAAAAGTCACTGAATTTTGTCAGAACTGGTGAATATTTACAACTGATTGGGGTTTGAATAGTGGGTGGGGCAAAATGGCCCTATAGTGCCTCTTGATGCATACTAACAGAAATTCGGCACACATGTGTAGGTAACCTCTTTTGTTCGTGTCATACTCCTCAAGATTTTTTCTGTTTTTCTCCAAATGACATCAGTCTTTTCTTAAGGCATACGGGGTGTTACATTTGGAACACTTATGTACAGAACAAAGTATGGAACCTTTTATTGCTGCTTGCTTCCCCATAATGCCTTGTGCACAGACAGGTTCTGGTTTTCAAACAGAATGGCAGAGAAGAAATCCCAACGAAACCAGTGGGAATTTATGTTTGGCTCCAGACTCTGCAAACGAATTGGGGAAAGATACGACTCAGGAGAAGAAACGGTTTTATTATAAGTTTTCTTTGAAAGACTCTAAACTTGTAAAACTTTGGATAAAGGCAATTCTCCACACAGCCTGGCATCCCACCCACCATAGCAGAATTTGCTCTGATCCTTGAAGTGACTCATATCTTTTTAATCTAAGTTTATATACGCGGATAATAACATCAGAGAAGCATACACATGTGTCTTGAACTAAATACAGAATAAAGTAAGCGTCAGCAGTGAAGTATGAGCTAATAATTTAGCAGAAGCTAAAGCACTTACGAGTCCTCAAAATATTTTCAATGATATTTGGTCTATGGTCGATTGGGTCAGGATAGTTGAAAACGTCGGTCACGTCCGGGTTGTTTATACATTGATTGTGTTTGTGATGTATCATGTGTTGTTGTGAACAGCACTCTGCTCTTGACGTATCTGGTAATTTTCCTGAAAATGAAAGACTCTAAAAATCAATTCAATGGTTTCGATTTCGAAATACAAGACCTTTCAAACTCTAGTAATAATAACAACAATAATTCTTAGAAGTGCCAATCAATGCGGCTGTTTTGGATTAAGTTGTATGACGGGCTACGGATCATCAGGCTGTGCGCATTTAAGCACAACAAAGGCATCAAGGCCATGGACGCTCACAGCTTAAGCTCACAGTCCGGGGATCGCTGAAGAGACCAGCCACAAAGCTATCCCATACCTCTGGCCAGGAAACCACGCTTCACTGGACTGAGTGGAGTGAAGACACCCTGGAGTACTCCCAGCGTACTACCTGACTTTTAATTATTTATTGTGTTTTTAATGCCCTCTGCAGCCTGGAACAGTGTCAGTGTGTCTGTGTCTATCTTGCCAACGCGGTACAATGAAGCGACACACATACTGTTTAATTTTTATTTAAAATAGAATGTGTAAGCTTCAGAAAGGTTATTATTATATTTGGTTTTAAACGAACATTTCAAGAGTTACGACACATAGTTTACACTGTAATTCAAATTGAAAAGTTAGAAAATGAGCAATCATCTTTCAGTTTCGTTTTATAGACCTTAAATTGGTGCCATCAGTGCCATCTAGTGATGAAAAGAAGGGATAACTCTTGGAAGGCCAATACTTGAGATTTGGCCTGTTTTGTTCAAAATTTTACCACAAAAAAGTAGAGATTAGAAGTTTTTTATACAATGTACATATTGTTTCAAACTTTTTTTGAGAGATTTATTCATTTTTATTTCATCTCTGTATTTTTTTCAGGTTTGTCGTGGAAATATTGTGTAATGTAATGAAAAGTATTTGTAAATAGAAAGAAGCTGGGGTTTGTACTAAAAAAATTTAATCAAGAATTGCCACAAAAAGAAGATAATTTATTAGAGCAAATTTTAAAGTAGTAAAAAACGCTCAAAAAGGCCCCAGACTTTTAAAAGATAATAGCCTCTAAAACCTCTTAAGAACACTGTACAGAGATTAAAATAAAAAAACCCTCACTACAAACACTGCATGATGTGTCTGCAATTCACAACTACAGTACTAGTTAGCTACTACTAGTTAGCTACTCCTTCCATGCTTGGGGAAGGAGTTTGGTTTCCTGGGATTAAGCGCAAAAGTGGTGGGAGGTACCTTTGTACATCAAAAACACAAGCTAAAGATTGATTTTAATAATGACTCTTTCTTATTGAAGACAATAACTTGATAAACCAGTTAAAACTCAAATGGGGATGTTCCTAAAATTTAGAGCTGTGTTACACACTGCTTGAAAGGTCATTTTCAAAAACCACAATAATAATCCATGACAATCAAATCACTCATATTTGTTTAATGCAGGATGGGACGTATGGATTGGACTGTAGAGAGCGCTGTGACTGTAGCCATGCAGATGGGTGTCACCCCTCGACTGGACACTGTCGCTGCCTCGCAGGCTGGACAGGTAAACACATCTAACCTGTTTGAGATACTATCCTGCCCCCAAAAATCATTTTTACTGCTAAATCGTTCTGTTACACAGCGCATATCGGGCTGGGGTAGCTTGCTCAAAATGAAAATAAAGTTACATTAGTGGTGCACTCAACACCTAAAAAAAACAGGTGTTTTCCAATTTTTGTGCTTCAATCGCAGATTAAAAAGGACCTTTTGATTAATGTCTGAAGGACTTTGATTTGTTTTTTATGTTCAAACTGTTCTGAAGAAGCAGTAGAGTTCATCCCTGCGCTCCCACACATTCCTCTGGCCTTGTGCTCAACACCGGCAGCATACAGATGAAGCCAGCAGTCTTTCCTCAGGGCTGCTCCAGAATAATCTCCAGCATTCTCTCAACACCTAGCAACACACACCGGTTCTCAAAGGAGCTTTTGTGTTAGCTCTGGCTCGACTCTCTCAAATGGAGCTGCTTCACCCTCTGTTAACCGTACTCACCAAAATACAGGAAGAGATTAGGGTAGAACATTGTCCCCCACAGTTTGATTGGTTCACAGTTCACAGATGACTCTTTTAGTTTCTACTTCATATTCACTTTACTTTTATATGTTTTATTTCAATATTTGATGTTTCTTCTGTGAAGCTCTCATTAAAGCTAATAATGTTTCACAAACTAAAGTCCTCAATGCACCGATCTTCAGCAGGGTGCTCTTTGTCTGGGTCAAAGAAATGTTCATGCAATGATGCTCCCTGCCTGATGATGGCGTTTGCAGTACAATAGAGGCACGCAGGGAAACAATAAAGATGAAGACGACAACCGAGAAGAAATCCAAGAGCAAATTGAAAAAATGATGGACGTCAAGTGGTTTATTCTGTTGGTGGCTGATCACAGTGAGCTGTTTGACAAAAATGTGGACAAAAGAGAGGGTTTTTCTTTCCTGTTTCCTGTACAAAGGTGCTATGAAAATGTGGGCGCCACCGAGTGGCTGTTTTACGTCCTACTTAACTCATCAAAAGTAAGTAGGTCATTTTCTTTTGCGAAAAATGGATCCGATATAGCAGTACGAAACTCTTTTTTTGCGTTGTCACCACTGGTTCGTTCACATTTGTAATGTCTCATTGGTGCCCTTGGTTTTTGATCGAGGCTCTTTGTCGCACAAAACTTCAGCTCGAAAAGTCAATCTGGTGTATAGAGGTGTTTACTATTTGATCCACACATTTGGAGTTTATAAGCAGTCCATGCGCTAAACTGACTTTTGAACAGAATCCAGTCTCTGCTCCATTAACCCACTGAAGAAATTGCCAAAGTTCATCAAAGTCAGAGGTCTTTGAGTGCAGGAACATAATGAATTCATATTAAATATAAAATATAGGACTCCTGGCTCTCTCTGCAGAATGAACAGAACTCGACATAAAGATCGCTACACAGGACAACTATGGAAAATCTAAAATAAATAAATGAATTATACGAAGTAGAAATAAATGCATAATTAAACCGATAAATTAATACAATAAATTAAATCTTTATAAATAAATGTATGATTAAATAAATACATGTAGATAAATAAATACAGTGGGGTAAAAAAGTATTTAGTCAGCCACCAATTGTATAAGTTCTCCCACTTATAAAGATGAGAGAGGCCCGTAATGTTCATCATAGATAGACCTCAACTATGAGAGACAAAAGGAGAAGGAAAAATCAAGAAAATTCTTTGCGAAAGAATTTATTTGCAAAATATGGTGGAAAATAAGTATTTGGTCAGCTACAAACAAGCAGGATTTCTGGCTCTCACAGACCTGAAACTTCTTCTGTGAGAGGCTCCTGTGTCCTCCATCCGTTATTTGTATTAATGGAACCTGTTTGAACTCATTATCAGTATAAAAGACACCGGTCCACAACCTCAAACACTCACACTCTAAACTCCACCATGGCCAAAACTAGAGAGCTGTCAAAGGACACCCGAAACAAATTATAGACCTGCACCAGGCTGGGAAGAATGAATCTGCAATAGGTAAACCGCTTGGTGTGAAGAAATCAACTGTGGGAGCAAGAACGGTGAGCAAAACTCCCAGAACCACACGGGGGACCTAGTGAATGACCTGCAGAGAGCTGGGACCAAAGTAACAGAGGCTACCATCAGTAACACACCACGCCGCCAGGGACTCAAATCCTGCAGTGCCAGACGTCTCCCCCTGCTTAAGCCAGTACATGTCAAGGCTCGTCTGAAGTTTGCTAGAAAGCATTTGGATGATCCAGAAGATCACTGGGAGAATATCATATGGTCAGATGAAACCAAAATAGAACTTTTTGTTAACAACACTACTCGTCCTGTTTGGAGGAGAAAGAATGCTGAGTTGCATCCTAAGAACACCATACCTACTGTGAAGCATGGGTGAGGAAACATCATGCTTTGGGGCTATTTTTCTGCTAAGGGACCAGGACGACTGATCCGTCTAAAGGAAAGAATGAATGGGGCCATGTTTTGTCAAATTTTGAGTGAAAACCTTCCATCAGCAAGGGCATTGAAGATGAAACGTGGCTGGGTCTTTCAGCATGACAATGATCCCAAACACACCGCTCGGTTAACGAAGGAGTGGCTTCGTAAGAAGCATTTTAAGGTCCTGGAGTGGCCTAGCCAGTCTCCAGATCTCAACCCCATCAAAATCTTTGGAGGGAGTTGAAAGTCCCTGTTGCCCAGCGACAGCCCCAGAACATCACTGCTCTAGAGGAGATCTGTGAGGAGGAATGGGCCAAAATACCAGCAACAGTGTGTGAAAACCTTGTGAAGACTTACAGAAAACATTTGATCTCTGTCATTGCCAACAAAGGGTATATAACAAAGTATTGAGATGAACTTTTGTTATTGACCAAATTCTTATTTTCCAACATATTTTGCAAATAAATTCTTTAAAAATCAGTGATTCAGACAGTGCCTCTCTCATCTTTTTAAGTAGGAGAACTTGCACAATTGGTGGCTGACTAAATATATTTTTACCCCACTGTATATAAATATGTTTCCTGTATGGTAATTATGTGGGTGGTCCTAATATCAGTCGGAGTCTGGGTTGTTTACATGAGAATTGGTCTTTGATGATTGTTGTACATTGGTCCCAAGATAATTTTGGATAACAAAATTTTGATTTAATGGTGTTTCAGTGTAAAATAATATAATTTTTACTCTAGTAAGACATTTTACCGTAAAGTACAGGTAACGTTTGGGAACTTTGCTGACAGACATGAGTTTTTACTGTCCAAAAAAAGCACTTTTGGCCTCTCGGTGGATTAAATAATAATAGTTACATTGAGATTTATTTACAGTGGATTTCTACAGTATTCCCCATAGAGACACCACTGTTCTTCCAGCTTATAGTACCTGGCACATCTGTGGTGGTTTGAGTCCTTGTGTGTTTCTGTTTCTCGCAGGCATCCACTGTGACAGTATGTGTGCGGAGGGCCGCTGGGGGCCGAACTGCTCTTTGTCCTGCAACTGTAAGAATGGAGCATCCTGTTCTCCTGATGAAGGTTCGTGTGAGTGTGCTCCTGGATTCAGAGGAACCACCTGCCAGAGCAGTGAGTATTCAATCGTGCATCTGGACCTCTGCAACATGAATGACACCTCATCCCGATCTTTTCCCCATGTCCTCCCAGTCTGTTCTCCAGGGTCCTTTGGCCACCGCTGTAACCAGGCATGTCCACACTGTGTCCACAGCAATGGCCCTTGCCATCATGTGACTGGTCTGTGTGAATGTCTGCCTGGTTTTAAAGGGGCTCTCTGCAATGAAGGCAAGAAAATGCATTTTGTTCATTTGCACATTAATCCATTTTAAGGACCTGGATGCAGTTGCATGAAACTCTTTAACTAGAATTGTCCCAAAATTTCCCTAAATGTGTTTATTCTTGAAATGTACAGCAAAAATTTTCAAATGTCAGACATTCTCTAGATCTGGCAACAACGCATTTAGCATTAGCTTAGCATTTATCATGAAATCCAACCAGAACAATAGCCTTTCAGTAGTCTTGTAGTCAAGACCGCCTTGACTGAGACTGAAGAGTACCGAGACCAAGACCAAGGAATGCTAAGCTGAGACAAGTCAAGAATAGCGTTAAAATTGACACAACCACTTTCCGTTATTGCAAACAGCAGATTTGCGGCCATTTTACAACTTAGTGCACTCTTTTTGCCTAATCTTCTTTCATTTGGAACCAACAAACTTTGCAAAGATATCCAATCTGGTCTGACTCAGGTTACTAATTATTTTCAGACTGGTACCACTAAAGGAATTCTGAAATATCACCGCAAAGTTTGGGATGTTTACTACACTGTGAAGGTCACCAGTCTGTGCAAGAGCATATCAAGCACTGTGCAAAAGTATTAGAACCCCAGGCTTTAGAAGGGGCTAAAAATTCCACAATTGACTTGGGAAATGGGAAATGGCAATGAAAATGCCTTCTATCATAGTAACAGATTACATTCCATTACTGACAGCTCCCTAGCAACCAACTATTTAACCTAGCACCCTAACTTTCTGAACCCTGTCTAAGACATGAGGTTGGTTTATATAACTTATAGCAACAATATAGGAATATTATAATATATCCCCTCCTGACTATTCAACACAGCAACCATTTTTGGCATATGACTGTGGGGTTGGTTTAAATCTGTGATCCTCAACCCCCGGGGCGCGGACTGGTATTGGGCTGTGGGTCATTTGGTACCGGGCCGCACACAAAGAAAAAATAATTTGCTTTATTTCCGTTTGATTTATTATCCAAGTCTTATTGATGTTTTATTTTGAAAAGTGGATTCTCTCTGTTACATCCGTCTCACTTGACGCATGTCAAGTCCTCGACACCATAAGTTTTTATCTGCTACACACCTCACGATTGAAAATCAACCGGTCCGTGGTGCACAAAAGGTTGAGGACCACTGGTTTAGATGACTGATGTTGTCATGGTAAACTTTTTATGATATCACTGACTCATCCATGGCAACCAAAAAGTCTACCTTGGCAACCATTACAATTTTCTACCTTTAAATGGCACTTTTACAAGCCAACATCAAAGATGTGCACAAACTTTAGCCATCTAGTTGACTTTTTTCGTTTCTGTTGCATTGTCTCATGAGATTATTCTGCTCGCAATCATTGTGATCTGTTTAATGGATCTGTTTTCCTGCAGTTTGCCCTAGTGGTCGGTTTGGCAAGCAATGCTCAGGGAGCTGTACCTGCACCAATAATGGCACATGTAGCCCTATTGATGGCTCTTGTCAGTGCTACCCCGGCTGGATTGGCAGTGACTGCTCACAGCGTAAGTATCTCAAACCTTCCTAATGCTATTGTCATCTTTCCAAGCAGCAACCTCACCTTTTTATACGCCAATGACTGAAACTGTTACACATCTTAGCTTCTCAACTCTGTCTTATCTGCTTATTGTCGTTTATTGAACTGTTAAGTAGGCGATAGCTTGCTGTGCCAACCTTAAGCTTAAAATGTATTCTCTTGAAAACCATGGTTGATGTCTAGAACAGACCTTTTAGTGTTTAGAACAACAAAACTCTTAGATTTTGTTATCCAGTGACCATGTATTTATCAATTGTAGTTTGACTCATGTGATTTTTTTTCATAAAAAACAGCATCTCAGATTCATGATCATCAGATCAAGTGATGAAACTTTATCTGGAGAGATTGTGGCCGTCTAGACGCTTTCTCTGGTATGCTTTTCTCTCAGATCTGTTCGGTGCCAGTCCCTGCAGCTGTTCCTTTCACTGATCTGGTTTATTGTAATTTGACCATCGCAGATGTTTAATGATCAAAACAGCAAGCGGTTCCTTAAGTTGGGATGAGGTGAAAACCATTCAGCTTGCGCTCAACCAATAATGTGGATTTTAGTGCATTTCTGAAGGTCTAAACATGTTTGAAAAGTCATAGAATTTCACACCACCTAATGTCTTTCAGCTTATGGCACGCTATCAGTTTGGCATGGTATGTGATATCAGTATGTGTAGGGTATGCCAGTACCTGATCCGCAGATTTGCAAAACGTCACGGATTACGTCACAGCTTCCTTGGTTTTTCTGTGCCACGAGATGTCACGATGGAAATGCTTTATGGCAAGTAAACGTGGCTTAAAATATTGCGACAAACAAAGGAAACTTCAAATATCATAGTGTACACTGAAGAAACATGAGACGAATCGGTTAACAATAGTATTTTTAATACTAAATCCATCCATACACCAACCACAACCAGCCTCATAAATGCTGCTCTAGGGCTCGTGTACAGTGTATTTTTTTCCTGCAAGCATGTGCACCGTGATGCAAATAAGGTGGTGGAAAATGTTGAATGTCACTGTGTTTGATAAACGTTAGAAGAATTGTTATTGCTGACAGGCTGAGACTTCTCATAGCCACGAACACTTAACGTACCTCTTAAAACAAAAATGTGCTTTAATGCCGCATCCACCAGCCCAATAGTCAACTACTGCCGGAAAGCTGCGTAAAGGGAAAACTTTCTGTAATGTTTTATCTATGATAAGATCATAACATGTACAAGGAAACTATGACCAAATCCATGACGATTTGTAAATTGCGTGAATTTGCGGATCATGTACCGACAAGGTACCAAGACTTAAATATAAGTAATATGTATTTTAATTGCAAAATTGACAGGAAGTCAGTTTTTTTTGTTAGCAAAAACACCTTTGCTTGAGCCGTACTTTAACAAATTGTTCCAAGAGAGCTCATGTGATGAAACAGTAACATCTAAAGGTCTCTGAAATGTTAAGAATTTTTTAATTCGTTAAGTGGTTGGTGCTTCGCGGTCTTCTGAATTTCAATGTTTCGCCATGAAGCAGGAAGCTGTTAATAACTCGGCTATACAATCTCCAATCAGGATGGAACTTGCCAAGCATACCAAGAGTCCATACAGCAACCAACAGTGTCAGTTATAGCGCCACATAGTGGCTACAAAGAATATCCCTTTTTCTGCTATTGTTTTTTTGCACATGTTTGAAATATGGAACACTTATGGAAGAGATACAGACCTACAAAAAAGTCCATTGGACCGAGTCTGCAAAACCAACAGGAAGTTGCGATGGCTACAGGAAGATTATTTAGCAAAATGCTGTACTTTGATGAACTCCTCCTAGATACTGTATCATTTCCAAACTCCATCAGTCTCATCTTAAGGCATATGGGATGTTTAATGGCAAAGCTTTTATGACTTTGTTTAACAATGTGCACATTTTACCATAAACAGGACGTTGTTATAACTCAGCCATACAATGTCTGATCATTCTCAAATTTACCAACTATATTGACAGTCCTTGTCTGAACAGATTTACATTGTATACTCTTGGTTATAGCACCACCAGGTGGCCACAGAAATTACCTTTTTTACCAATTTTAACATATGTGACAGGAATATTGGCCAAAATATTAACAGTAAAACTATTCAGACTAATTTACTGTGCCACCTGCAGGCCATGACACTTGCCTGTATTTTTCAGTCATTTTAACAATTCTTGCGTGAATACATTTCTTAAATAAGGATTGGCCATAGTGTATAGTACAACAAACTAGCCACCGAGAGGCAATGAGCCCTTATAGGTACTCGAGTCTTTGATGGCTGCTTGCAGATTTTAAATGACATGAAACTCTTTTTTTAGACCCAAAAAATCCAAACGATCTTTAGCAAAAGTAAGTACATTGCTGTAACATTTTTGCAAATTAAATGAAGGAAAATGTCTGGATGAAATACTCTAGACAAAAGAACTTTTAAAATTCTGACAAAAAAGACAATTTATCACCTTCTGAATAAATTAATTCCATCACTTTAAATTGCATTACTGCCATTCTTTGGCTTAGCTCGTTGTCATCAGTGAAAAAAGACTTAAGTTTGTATGTAGAAGCAGTGGTTCTCACCTTGAACTTTAATTTAATAGAAGCGTCACACTCCAAGGGGAGTCTATGATCGACTTACATTTGGGACCAGCCTCAAGTGGCCAGTCGAGGAACTGCAGTTTCAGTCACTTGCATAGTAGCTTCCCAAGTGGTCAATTGTGACAAACATTTGTGATCCCTATAGCGTGTCCACCGGGTCAATGGGGACCTAACTGCATCCACACCTGTAACTGTCACAATGGAGCCTTCTGCAGTGCTTACGACGGCGAGTGTAAGTGCACAGCTGGTTGGACTGGACTCTACTGCACACAACGTAAGGACATATTTCCTCTAATACAAACTTTTCTGTATTTTATGGCACTCTTTAAAATTAATAACCTGTTTTGATATTTTCAGGCTGTCCGTTGGGATTTTATGGGAAAGACTGTGTGCAGGCATGCAAGTGTGAGAACGGTGCAGACTGCAATCATATTTCTGGACAGTGCACATGTCGCACAGGCTTCATGGGACGCCATTGTGAACAGAGTAAGTGTGGAAGGCTGTGAGTTAACCCAAGCATCTGATCAGCATCTGATCATGTATTGTTCTGTCTTGCACCCAGAATGCCCCGCGGGTACTTATGGATATGGCTGTCGGCAAGTCTGTGATTGCCTCAATAATTCCACCTGTGATCACATGACTGGCACATGCTACTGTAGCCCAGGGTGGAAAGGCACACGTTGTGACCAGGGTAAGGTTAACCAAGCATTTTTCATGTGACTACACATCAGGATTCTCTCTGACTGACTCTGATCTTTCCTGTTTCTCTCTCAGCTGGTGTGATTATTCCGCAAGATTTGAAAAGCACAGCTTTATCTATGGACTCGTATCAAATTGGAGCAATCACGGGAATCATCATCCTGGTGCTCCTTGTGCTGATCTTCTTCCTCTTCTTCATTATTTACCGCAGTAAACAAAAAGGCAAAGAATCCACAATGCCTGCAGTTACATACACACCCACCATGATGGCCAACACGGATTACAATATCACAGGTTAGCCTCTGCCCAGCACCATTCTTTCAGTTATACACAATATTATTTCAGACAATGGAATGCAATTTCAGTGTGGATATAGTTAGGTTTATGGTTAGATGCTTTGAAAGTTTTTATCTGCCAAGAGATTAGACTGTAAGTATCAGACATTAAGAATAACTAGCTAAAGTTTTGGCTATGGCTTTGATGTCTGGTTGCTTTGGAGGGGTCAGTGACAATGTAATGTTCCTCATGTCAATACGAAAAGAAAACATAATCTCCCTATGATTTTCCTAAGCTGAGATAGAGATATGCAAAATTGGTTACGATTGTGAACAGTCTAGTTGCTACTGGGGGGTCAGGGACGTAATGAACGAATGAATGAAATAACCGAGATTTTGTCTCATACACTGTTACATGCAGTGAAATAAGACCCCTCTGGCCACAGACATAGACAAGATGAGGACAGGCCAGTTTTAAGAGGTAGTATTTGAGAAAGAAACAGAAATGGGTATACATTGGGTAAGGTAGCTCAAAAAGAGCCTATTCCGCACTGTTCTTCAGAGGGCATTCTGGAACAGGTTAAAAAAGCCATTGCAATGAAGCACATATAGACATAATACATGAAAAAAAAATTGCAAAGTGGTGGGACTACTGCAGTCAACAGCTGACATTTTCCTGCTGCCATTTACGGCGCTGTACTCATGGGCCGTTCAGATTACAGCAGTTGGGAGAAGCTAGCGGAGGTGTTGCAACGAGAAATGCAGAGCGCCTCGTTATATCGCCTTCTCAGGGGAATATTTTGACTCCTTTTTTGGCCTTCAAGGCCAGAGGAGATAAGGGAAAGCCAGATGAGAGAAGTTAATTTTGGTCAAAAGCTGTAAATTTACACAGATTTTTACTGTCCATTTTTTTTACTGTTTTAATGTTAAAAGCCTTTTTGAATAAACTACCATGTCTCAGTTTCCAAAACTGAGATAGAGTTTGAAATTGGTTGCTAGGATAAACAATTTGGTTGCTAGGGAGTGGTCCCCATTTCTTTTCTATGCTGAAGATATTTTTGGTACTCTTTCTCATTATTTAATCTTTGACCCCCTGTCAAGTGTAGGGTTGAAATATTTTTTGCACAGTGCTTGGTGTGTTACTGCACATACTGGTAACCTCCACTGGCTTGGTAAGTTTCTATGAGTTTCTTAGTTTGTGTTACAGCTTTGCAAAGTTTGACCGTATGCAAAATCAATCGAAACATTCCCAGCATTCTTTTGATTTTCCAGAGTTCCTTTAGTGGCACAAGTCTAATAAAAGATATAGCTATTCCCGAGAACACTATGTCAATATGTTGGTTTTGATATCACAACATTTGAACAGTGTGAACACGATGACAGTTTAATTTTTATCTTAATGTGATGTTTTTCAGAACCAATCATCATTTACAGAACTATCTGTTTTCTGTTCCTAGAGTCCATCCCACAGATGAATGTCCTTCCCAACAGCAACTATTTCTCCAATCCCAGCTACCACACACTGACCCAGTGCACCAGCCCACCTCACTTCAGCAATATACCCTATGGAAAGGTAAATGTACCAATTATAGTACATGATTAAACCTGAAGTCTTGATTCCAGTGATCCAAGTTTCAGCCGAAATAAAAAACTCATGTGTTATGTCTAAGGCATGTCTGGTGTGCTGCATTAAAAACAAGACCCAAATATTATACACCAGGTCCAGATAGTTGCCAAGCTTGACTACAAACAAACGTTGGTTTTATCTAATCAATGTTTACATGTTTACATGAACTAATCCACTTCTGTTTCATTTTAGTCAGTGTAAGTGGATTTATTAGGGGTGTAACGGTTCGCTAAAATCGTATTCGGTTCGGTACAGTGTCTTGGAGAGTTCGGTTCGGTTCATTCGGTTCGGTACAAAAAAATAACAACTTACATAATCTTTATTTTGAAAAGCTGCCAATACCCAATAGAATTCTTGCATAAAATAAATAAAAGTGACACATTTGGGTGATATTTTAAATAAATTGCACTCTTTATAAAGAAAAACACGTTTTTTAAAATAAAAAATTAAATACTGCAACTAGTTAGGACCTGAAAACTTTTAACACTAGCAACAGCTTCAGCTTGTATATAAACAAAACTAACTATTCAAGTTTTAGGCTAAAAAGATTAACCTATCCACATTTTCTGAAGAGAGCATAGATCTGGTTGCAGTGACAATATCTCCAGCAGTAGAAAATGTTAGATGTGTTGCCTGCCCGATCTCCGTGGAACAATGTCGCCATACAACTTTAAATTTATCCACTCGTCTATCCCCGTTATGTATTTTACAGAGAAGCCAAAGGCGAGTTTCCGCACGGACGCTATTGAGTGTCGCACAGTAGAGCTGCACGTCACTCAATAGCGTCCGTGCGGAAACTCGCCTAGGAACATGGTTCCGCTGCGCTTAATATCGCGCTAATAATACATTTATATTATTTAATACAAATACCGAATACCGAAACGGTACGCAAGTGTCCCGAACCGAACAGGCCGTACCGAAACGGTTCAATACATACCGTGAACCGTTACACCCCTAGGATTTATACATTTGAACCGAAAAGTTTTATCCTTCGAAGAAGCCACAAGTTATTAGCCATGTTTCCATTCAAAGGTGCAAAGTAATTTTATGTGCAAAACTGGAATATTGCATAAAATATTTGCAAATAAAATTTACATCAAACGACTCCAAGAGAACAAAATTTTCCAAAAGAAAAACATAAAAATGGAAGTTGCTGCTTTAAAAGAAGGCCTTTTTTCAAATATAATAACATTTAGGTTACTTTTTTAAACCCCCGTTCCCTGAAGGATGTATTCATCGAATGATATGACTTTGGGAACCCCTTGAATATGGCATCCCTGAGATCCTTCCAAACTTCTTCCTTTCATTTGGGGGGCCACGTGTTGCCAATCCATCACAGGGCAACACACACTCACACATTCACTCCAAAGGGGGAATTAGATGATAGATTATTCAATTAACCTAACCGCATGTTTTTGGGATTGTGGGGGAACCGGAGTAACCGGAGGAAACCCACGCAAGAACATGCAAACTCCTTCCAGCCTCGACAACCTTCTAACTGGAATGCCACAGTGCTACCCACTGCACCACCGTGCCACCCAACTTCTTCCATACGACACTAAACTTGAAAAAAGTTAGCTGCTAAGGCCACAGTCAATTGTATGGGAACTCCTTCCGCCCCAGGCCTGAGAATGTTCCTATTATCACAGTGAGGTCATATAGCACTAGAGATTGTAGCCCTCAGAGCAAGTCAGAAGAAGGGTACCCCTCGATCCATGAGGAGGGGTGCGCAGAGATCACGATTGAGACCTTAGAGAAGGGTTTCCACTGAGAGTCATCGTACTGGAAAAAGGGCAAACAGCATCATTCTCCGCCTTAGAATGGAGAGAATGGAAAGGGGGAGTCATGACAAATGCCGTACCAGGACTTGTAGGAAGTTCATCAAAGGGTCTGGTCTAAATGAGGGAATCTAAATTACTGGCAGGACTTGTCGAAGAACAGTGCATGGAGATCTCCTCTTGAGGAAGGCCAAAGCCAACAAGAGCATAGTCTTCGGAGAGAGGACTTTAACCTCTGCTGATTTAAGAGGCTCAAAGGTGTATGACTGAAAGGGAACTTACTTGCGTCTTAGAACACGTGGACGAAATGCAGTATGCGCAGTCTTGTCATCCTGCCAACCAGGTTTTTTTATGCGATATGTGCATAAAAATAATTACGTGAAAATGCAGCTATTGGGAGATACAGTGAAACAGTTTGTTTGCTAAAGCTTGCAACCTGCTTTGCATGTGTGATACCTGTGCAAACAGGAGATCATGAGCTGAAAGTGGTGGAAACTGGGAATGATGGGCTGCTCAGCAATCAGGCTGATACTTTGTTTTATTTCACAGCCGAAGAACAACCAGTTGTTTGTGAATCTGAAAAGCAGTGAGATGAGGAAGCAGCTTTCTCTGCTGGATCACAGAGGAACACTGCCGGCTGACTGGAAACAAGGCGGATCCTTCAATGACCTTGGTGTGACTACCATTCATCATCAAAACAGAACCATTATTGTTAGCATTATTCCATTAACATGCTAATCCATGCTAGCATCATGCCTATGACAAGATAATTATGTTGCCTCATAAAAAAAACATTCTAAATGTATATCCTCCATTTCGAGCTACAGCCACCAAACTTTTCCAAGACATTTAAACTGGTGTGACTTTATTTGCTATATCTTTTCAGATTGGTACCACTAAAGGAGTTCCGGGAAATCACTGACAATGCTGGGACATTTTATATTGACTTAATAATGGGTTAACAACCTACTTAACATTGAGTCAAACTGTTGCCTCATAGAAACACACCACACTTGTTGAGGTTACCAGTCTGTGGAACATAAAAAACAAGCATTGTTTGCAAAGTATCAGGCTCTAGAAGTGGTTAAAGATTCACCATTGACTTATAATGGCCATTGAAAATAAATGGGAAAAGGCAACGAAAACATCTTGAAAATGAAACATAAAGATATGTTTTTTAAGTCATCTCCGACAAATTCCTAGCTACCAAAATGTTTACCCTGCAACCATTTTTTCTGAAATGTATCTCAGCGTTGGTAAAAGATAGAGACATGAGGGTTGGTTTATTTAACTTATATTAACAAAGGGAACTTTACATTATGACACTGATTCCCCCATAACAACCACACTGTAAAACATAGTAACCAATTGGTATATCTCTTTGGTGTTGGTTTATGTAACTCATTTTATCATTAGCAACATTTTAAAATGTACTTTTAAATGGCACTTTTACAAGTCAATATCAAAGTTTGTGTGCAATCTAGTATCAATGATTTCATGTTAGCAACATCCTAATAGAGGCTAGCATTATGCTTATTAAAAATTGTCATAGATAGCATCATGCTAATGTCTTGATATGTCTTTGTAGCATCATGCTAATGACATGCTAATTAATGCAGACATGCAATGGTAAATCATGCTTACATAATTGTATTAAAATAGCGTCATTTCTATTTCCATTTACCAAATTTTTTCAAACATTTTACCTGTTTCAAGCTCTATGTTCTAAAGTCAACATAAATGTGTTTTGTTTTTTTTCTTAGTGAAATGGCCAAAGAACCATGCTGAATTATAATACGTGACACATTCACGTTAATGAAACACTATATATAATGTTTGGCCCATTACTAGTGTGCCACATTAAAAACTATACAATATCTGCCACATCAGGCCATGTTTGCCGCATATGCCAATGGCAGATGTGCAAGACAAGTGGCAAAATTGGGGCAATTGGGATTGCTGACTTCTGCCATTGAAAAACAGTCAGACAGATTGTCTTGGTCAGCAACAGTAACTGGAGGGACTTGTTATTTTCATCAGTGAACCATCAGCAGTTGTTATGTGTTATTTCACACATATCTTAACACTTCCATCTGTTAGCTGACTAATTAGGAAACTCCATCTTGATTGTCTTTTCAGGAGCGTATGGAGTCGACAGGCACTACATGGGGAAGTCTCTTCGAGGTAAGAGATCACAACGCTGACAGACATCTTTAAAGAAGGGGTTACAAAACATTTGTTTTATTTACAATCTAAATGGAAACGTAGAAGAATCTGTGGCTGGAAGCTTTACTTTATAAAGTTGACCTGTAATCATTTGCAAAGCAGTGTGTATGTCAGTCTGCTACTACGATAGTCTGTTAATCCTGTTTAAAATAGACAGTGCAGTACGAAAATGGGATTTTTTTTCCTGTATAGGTGGTGGTCGTATAATTATAATAGCTTTAAAAGGTTGATTTATTTCAGCAATTCAATTCAAAAAGTGAAACTTGTAAAATGTTTACATTCATTCCACACAGACTGATATCTCAAGTGTTTATTTCTTTTAATTTAGATTACATCTAATGAAAACCCAAAATATCTCTGATAATTAAACCAATGTGAAATTAGATTCATCAAACATGCTTATTCCACAAATTTCACCTTATGAAAATCAAGATTTCACCCTGCCATGCACCAAAATCTTTGGTTGCAAAAAAGGAATGTATGAGCATGTACTATACAGTAAAGGTTTGTAAAAGGTCCGTTATTGTTTCCTGGCTTTCAGCGCATTTTTGAGGTGCTCGAAAAGTCACAAAGTTTTCGCACACACATCAGAACTTCTGTAAATTTACATGGGGTTTGAAAAGTATGTGTGACAAAATGCCTCTATAGCGCCACCTAACACGTTTCGCTATGGTGCGCTAACAATTTCTCGTAAGCAAATGAACTTCGTTAAACTATGTGTGCACTGACGCCGTCAAAATTTGACATTTCATATAATATAATTCATTTATTTTACCAACTATGTTACCAGTTCATGTCTGAATACATCTGTGTACACCAGTCATCACCAAATGGCGGACCATGGGCCAAATGGCTCTCCCCCTAAGAGGTTCTGACTGGCCCCTCACCTAGGCTGTACTGTATACTGCTGTACCTGGCATATTATTTACCAATGGTGATTTAAAAGTCAAGTAAAAATCCACCTTGCTGATCACAGACTGCAAGCCTATATGTTTCTACATTGAGTTATGCGAGAACAGTCCGCGGAGTGCTCCTTCTCCATGACCACGCATTGCTTAGTTTCTGCTAGAGCACCCCGGAGCTCTAGACACCACGCACTTCGCAAGTCTGGGACTTGTTTGATTGGCTCCGGGACATTCCTTCTCAGTCAAAATCTTTAATCAAATATGACTTTAATCTGAAAAAAAAGAGATTAACAGCAGTCAAGCGCGTGATGCAATGCAGCGCCAGTTTTAATGAATTAGGCAGCATTCAAGAAGTAAACAGAAATAATGCTAACGCTAATGTGAGCATTCTGCTAAAATGTCAAAGAGATTGTCAAAACTGTTCTTTTTTTTCAACCAGTGGTTCAGCCAGACCCCAAACAAGCAAAAGTTGTCGATTCGGCAGATCATCTGGTGGCTGCAGCACAACAGAGTTCAGTAAAGCAGCTGCAGATTCACAGATTCTGGTTTCTGTGCTTCTTATCACGAGACCCACATGATCATAATAGACAAATTACAACTTTGTTTAATTCTGTGTTACACAGAGGACAAGCTACAACTCAATGATGTCATCTGTAGCAGAAATACATTGTAGTATGCACATCTAACTGAGACAGGATCACTTAAAGTGCCAAACCCAAAATATGTTTTGACCAGAAAATGAGTGCAGAAAATCTCACTCTATGATGCGTTATTATGACCAAAATCAAGCCACACACCACTGCTCACAGAAAAAATTCAGAATTAATTACATTCAGTATTTTTAACATCAGAAATTTGTGATTATTAAAAAACCCTGGTTGGATTTTGATCATTTGGGAGGCATTAACACAGACAATTTCAAGCCCGGCTTCTGTTCAAAAACCTTAAAAGGTTGAACTCTTACTTTTGCGTCTGCGTTATGAGCTCCCTGCATCTTTCTTTTGCGCTAAATAGTTAGTGCCCAAACACTCTCCTGAACACTAGATGGCGCTTTGGTGAACTGCAATTCACTCCATGCCACACAGTGGCGCAGAAGCAATTTGGAGAAAGGAGAAGGGGATGAGTGATCGCTTATCTGTAATAAAATAAAGACAAACTATTAGTTTTCTGGAAATCAAACCACTTCTTATCGAAGTTGGTTTCAGGCGCTCGATTTTAGATTTAATTGCATGCGAATCAGGATGAACACGTGTGACACTCGCACAGATAAGATTTACAAACCCGGAGTGTGTAAAATAATGTCAGTTGTTATCTGCTGGCTTTGAGAGACACATCCAGAGGGCATTTTGATAATAATCCTGGTCTTGCGCATCAGAGTGGCACACGTGACATTATGCTGTCTTCAAATCTTTCTCGCGAGTGCTTGGTTGTGAGACACAGTTTCAGAACATAGACACCGTCGTTCTCTGCGATTCTGTCTAAAATCATGCCGCGTGAAATCCTCTGCTGTTGATCTCTTGTGTTGTATAAATTCAGCAACGACTGGATGCTTCTCCAGAGCCTCTGCAGTCTCTTCTCTCCTACCCCTCTGGGAGTACAGCTCCTCGTTTTGTTCTCGAGCTCCATCTATTGCTGCCTTTCTCGGCTGAAGACACGTGACCAAACGAGCCAATCACAGCATTTTACGCTCAACGTGAAAACAAAAAAAATATATATTTACTGCATGCAGCCCCTGCATTAGTTGTGTAAAGGCATTTTGTACATTTGGCCTCAAATAAATGTATTTATAACATGAACATTCACAGTTTCTTTTCTTTAATTAACATTCAATGATTAAGGAGTAAAACTGTTTTGTGCTATGTGTTTTTTTAGACGTCTTTAATTGAAATGTCTTTGATGGAGGAGGTTGTTATTTGTCTTCGGTGGGGGAAAAAGGGGATAGGGGTTGTGTGGTCATGGCACAATGTGGCCCGTGGGGAAAAATAATTGGGGACCCCTGGTGTACACTCTCGCTATTGCATCGCCTGAATACAGGACATACAGCATTGACACTTGTTTTGAGTAATTTTGACATATGTGAACAGAATATTGGCTATACGAACTCCAGAAAAATATTCACAGCGTCACCTGGGGGCTATGACACAATTTCATTTGCCTGTATTCTTCGAAAATTTTGACAATCCTCGCATGTTTACATATCCTAAAAAAGGATAATTCGTAGTGCATATTGCAACACAATGGCCACCGAGAGGCGATATCGCCAGAGACCCTTTGATCACTGCTTGCAGCTTTGATTAAATATCTGATCTTTTCTTTCTGTAGATCTAGGGAAGAGCGTACCTTATCATGCCAGCTCCTGCTCCCTCAATAGTTCAGAAAACCCATATGCCACAATCAAAGACCCTCCTCTGCTGCTAGCCAAGAGCTCTGAGTGTGGCTACGTGGAGATGAAGTCTCCGGCTCACAGGAATTCTCCATACGCTGAGATACATTCCTCCAGCCCAATCACCAAAAACGTCTATGAAGTTGGTAAGCAGACACAGTGACTGTTTGGAAAGTAAAGCTTTTACTCTCACCATGGAACTCTCTCCTTAAAACTGGTGTCAGAGTATACAACCAGTATACATGGTTCATCAGTGAGGGACAAACAATTAAAACTTTGTGAACTTGTTCTTTCTTTCTTTTATAGAACCAACCATCGGTTCGCTGCAAGCCCCACCGAGTTACAACTGCAATGAGCCATTCAGTCAAGATCCATATGACCTTCCAAAGAACAGCCACATTCCATGCCATTATGACCTTCTGCCCACGAGAGACAGCAGCCCTTCGCCCACCGAGGATAGCAATTAAACACTCTTCATCGGGTGGACCATATACTGTACCTGTGTACTCCACAGATTTCTACTTGTAGCATTTAGTACTGTATGCCATTGTTCTTAAGTACGTCTGACTTACAAAGTCAAAATGCTTCATTCTTACCTGGTGCCTTGCACTGGAAAAAGTGACTTCATGGAATGATTATCAAATAACTAGTTCCTCAGAGATTTCACCTCAATTGTATGTATTTTCACCTGTATTTTTAGGGTTATGGCTGAAATAATTATCCACTCAACTAGAAAACATTAGCAGGGGTTATGTTATTATGCCTATGGAGCAAGAAGGCGAGAGTTTTAGGTAAAGGAGTTAAATGATAAATTAATAATAAATTGACAGTATGGTGCTGTCAAAAACTTTAAATTAAATTAATAACATTGCCTCCAAAATATGATCAAGAATGGCTTCCAGACCTCAAAACTACACCCTGCCCACCAACGCTGCCGTGCCCACCTGCAGGCAGTCAAGAGAACTGAACCTTCAGATGCTTTAAAGAAGAAGATTGCACAAAGTGAGCACCCTTACAGTGTAGATAAGGCATTTAATGTGACAAAAACATTTTCTTACATCTAAAGCTCTCGCCTTCTTCCAGCCTTGGCTTTGCTGGAAGCATTCCCGGTTTACCAAAGATTGAGGTGCACTTATAAAGCACCAATTTTATTTTTGTATTTATAATGATCGTCTTCCTATAATGTACATTGACAAGTCTAACACAAACTTTTTTTTTTTTTTTTACTTTTTTTAAATTCACACTGCTTGTGTACCTTGTAAAAAGTGACACTGGTTTGGTTTAATTTTATTTTTCAATTTGTGTCTAAGAGACAAAAATCACACTTTGGACAGAAGTGCGGCTCATAAACATCCATTGTATAATGACCAAAATCCAAACTCTGGTTTTGTTAATCACAGATTGCTAATTCCCTCTAAAAGTGAGTGTTGAGAGTCAGATTGCTGTGTTTGTGACCTCACAAACATTAGAGTTGTGCCAACGAGTCTTGACAGAAATTCTGAAGTGTGTAACCTCACCCCTACTCATCATCTACAGTGGTTTGCTTTGCATCCCATGTGGAGCAGAGCAGCCCAATGTTTGCAAAATGATGGTGATGTGCTGTTGGGTTTATATAACAGTTGTCATTTACTCTCCAGCAATCTTCCCGTGATGGGAGGGAGATGTTGTAATATCATGTGGGAACTAGAGTATGTAGTGAGAAAATATATAGGTGTGTAGTACTTAGTTTTTAATTAGCTGAAGCTAAAGCTGGACTTTTGCAAAGAATCGTATCTTTAAAAAGATTGAATTGAATCTGTTGTAGTATAATTGGGCAAGCATTTAGATGTGTTTCATGTCGAAAACACTCTGACCCTGAAATGAACTGTAAAAACTGAATAGACCACTTACTCTTACAATCAGTCAATATACTGCTTAACTTGTACAAATATTCAAAACAGAACACGCAATAGAGACTGATTACTGACAGGACCTCTTTGAGGTTTTTAAAGTTTTTCACATTATTCATTAATACATAAATGTGAGTGTGTACGAGTATGCGTTGTGTGAATCCTTGAACTGTATCTTGTTGGCTTTTCTCATACTTTTATAAATAAATTCACAAAGTGTAGTATATGAGGTTGAGAGTGATATTCTTTCTAAAAGATTACAGACATCTTTGTCTAATTTTGTACATAGGTTGAAGGTTTTGATGCCAACGAACTAAAAAACTTAATCGAAAAGAGTGATTCAAAAAAGCAGATTCGTTAAAAGAGCAACTTCTCTCTAAACAGTTGATAAAGTTGAGCCATAATCTATTTGCTTTTAGTTTCATGGTCAAAATCGTTTGGGGAGCACTGGAACTGCAACGTTATCAACATTGTGTTGCAAATATTAATTATATACCGTTGTGTTGTGAATCACACGCCACATCTTCAGACGTGGCATTGTTGCGTCATCATCGTGCGACCGTGTTCCAGTTCAACACCTCAGCTCCTAATTCAACAATTACCTACATTTTGTTCGCTGAAGGTAAGCTGTTTCTTTGATACAAAAAGTAATGTCTTGTAAGGATTAATAAGAAACTTTATCTACTTAAACAAATTAGATGTATGTTAAGCACGAACCACTGAAAGAGGTTAGCGTAAGCAATTGCTAGGAATGTTTCTAAGCTTTGGCGAATTTAGGCGTTCCTGTGATTATATCTATTGTCTTTCGTGGATAATGTGTACATTTATTGTCTTAGTCAAACTTTCATTCTGAATATGTGAAATGATCTGCTGGACATCAGTCCATGTCATACAGCATCTTAATAAACTTAGTTATTTTTCACAAAAAGTTTAGTTTAATACTTAGAACTGTGGGGCCTTTTCGGCGTTTTTTTCCACTTTACAATTTGCTCTAATAAATTACTCTTAAAACAGCTGATTGTGGCAATGATTGATTGATTTTTTTTATTACAACCACAGCATTTTCGTTCCACAACAAACTTGAAAGTGTCTAAAAAAAGTACAATTCAATCTGAGTATTACTTTTTTCACTAAAAAGAAAACAGTTTTTATGTTTGACCAGTTTTACAAATCGAAAGTGTTGAGAGTGAGGCAAAATAAAATTTCGTAAATCCCACCCAAAAGCAAAGACAATGTCAAAATCAATGAGATAATTGTAATGTGAACTACCCTAAAACTAAAAATGTCAACGTTAATAACCGTTTTGAAACCAACACATTAACGTTTAAAAATTAAGCAATTGGTGGGTTGTGTGATTCATACTAAGTTTTTGACCTCGTCTTAAAACATGACTTAATACTTGGTGGCATTCACAGAGTGGCAATTACAGAGTTTTTATTGATTTATTTTTGTAATTGCCATCTGTTTTGAGCCACTGTTTTGTTTCCTTGGCCATGTGTCTCTGCTCAATTTCATACTGAAAAACACATCCATGATCAATTTTCAATGCGACGAATGACTCATCTGACCACAGTTCTTTTTTGATTTAAAAAATCAGTTATGGAATTCCGCAGCATCTACGTGTTGATGTTCATCAACCCATTGCGTGTGTAAAGAAACTTGGTTGCAGTTTGATTTAGACATGGGTACTTTTACACAACAGGTACGTTTTAGCTAGTGGGTCAAACTACTCTTTAGTATTACAGTATACATTTAATGTTTAGATATTTATAAAAAGACAGAATATAATTTTGCTACCAGATTATATTTCTCATTTTGAAGCCTTTTGGTATATTTTGCTTCATAGACTCAGACCTGTAAAATATTGCAGGTATGTGAGGTTAGATAAAAAACGGAGGCATGTATGAATTAATTAATTGATTACCGGTATATGAGAAGGTGTTATGTGAGTTTTACTTATGTTCTCTCTTTCTCGTCACCAGGTTGGCAGAGTGAAGATGATGGAAGAGAGTGGGATAGAGAGCACACCACCCACTACACCTCCACCTCCCTCCACAGCGGTTGCCAGTCCCCCACCACTCATCAGCGGTAACCCACCATTACCATTCAGCTTATAGCCAGTCAATGCATTTGTCCAGATTTATTGATTCAAATATACATCTATTTATACTTTGAATTCTTACACACCGAATTGTGTTTCTTATTACATTCTAACATTGAAAGTTGTTACCGTCCCTGACAGCCATCTGCCTTACCATCTCAAACATGCCTGGTCATTTTTTTTTCGTGATTGCTCAATAATCCCCAAACAAAAACTAATTTTTAATTAATTTTAGTTCACTTGGCTCAAAGTTGCTCAAAGTTCACATCTTAACGATCAGATTTTCCAGGTGTTAACCTCTTAAGCCCGAGAGTCCCCGGTACCGGGGACTTGCCCCCTTGTGCGTTACATTTTCACTCATAGCTCACGAACCCTGAGAATAACCCACACATATTAAATACTGTTGTGTTCAGCGGAAACTCCTCTAAAAACGTATCTAATTCAATTTCATATCCGTTAACCACAGCTCGAACGCCATGCAAATAAACAACAACATGTCCGGAGTATAATTCATGACCACGTTTTTGTTTATGTGCGATATGTATCCACAATATAAACGGAAACGCCAAAACCATTACATTAAATGAAAGCTAACAACCCGCTGAATCCAGTGATATGCAACTCATTAACATTGCATGAAGTATTTCAGAGCAGGGAGCGAAAGTTCCACGAAAAAACGCCAGCGAAAACCAAGCAAGCATGTAAATCTTGTCTTACCTTTGCCGTTTTTTCAACAAAAAGTTATTTCCATAGCGATAAAAGTCCGTTTGTTGTTATGTCCGGTCGATAGCTTCGCGCAAACGCCATTTTTGATTATTTCTTTAGCTTTGTGGCGTCATTACGTCACCAAATATGGAATGACTCCCCGTGCGTAAGAGCACGTCTCTCCACGCTGCGCGTCGTGTGATTCGTCGGCGATCCCGTCAGTCTCAAAATGGTTGAGCTGATTGGTTTCCATAGAATCAGAGCTTTCCGTCGATATATAGATCTCCCGGATTGGACAGATGGTCGGGGGGTAGGGACACGCAGAAGCTCGACGTCGAAAGCGTTTGTGAATGAAAGGTTCCCAAAAGCGCAGCAAGATGGCGTAAATGAGCTTCTACCCCCCTTTTACAGCGTTTCTTTAGGAGTTTTTTTTGCTGAAATCATGTCCCGTAAGCAAGAAAAGAAGACTATGAACGTAGCTGAAGCTTTGGACAAGATTTTTTCCATATTTCAATTATTGTGCCAAATTGTGCCAAACTGTGCCAACATGGATTACGCCTGAACTTTGTTCAATCAAAACCTTTACAGAATATTAGTTTCTTGTAGTATGGACACCAAACTTGCTACAGATGTTCTTGACATGTAGTGGTTACAATTGATTGTGTTTATTTGCTTCGTTATAAGTAAAATAAGGAGATATTGGAGGAAACATGTGTTTTTTTTTTAGGCGGAGTTCATTTTTTGGCCATTCCAACATCAATTACTCTTACCCAGTGTTCTTGACTGTCAAATTAACTCATCCACACCACTCCCCAAGAACCTATCTTCATTTTGATACCAAGATTTGCAGTTTAGGCCTTGTAAAAGCTGAGAAATGCCTTAAAAAGTAAAAGTATAGGATTTTCGGAAAATAGGCCTCAGGGCTTAAGAGGTTAAACCCTTAGAATCCCGGGGCTTTTTTACTACTTTACAATTTGCTTTATTAAATTTAATTTAAAACAGTTTTTGCACAGGCTATACATGATCCCATTTTTTAAATAAAGCCCCAGCTCCTTTTTTCCTAATATTTTTCCATTACATTACACAATAATTCCAAAACAACCCTGAAAAAGTAAAAAAAAACAAAAAAAAACAAAAAAAAAAACAAGGCAAACCTCTCCTAAACCTTTTACACTGTTCCAAGCAGTGCTTTTTTGTGTTAAAACTTTGAGAAACACAAGCCATTACACAGGTCTCTTACGTTCAAGGGTTTTCTCTTCTTTCCACCACTAGATGGCACTGATGGTAGCCATTTGGTTTCTGTAAAACGAAATCGAATAACAATTGCTAATTTGAATTACCTTGCCATTAATGTGTTATAACTCTTGTATTGTTCATTTAAAACCAAAAATATACTAATAATTTTTATATATTTGAAATCAAAATTAAACAATTGGCGGTTCGCATCATTCCTGCTTAATTCAAAACAGCCGGTGTGATTGGAGACTTCTAAGGTTTAAACAGAAATAAAGCTTGATTGATTTATTATCTCCTCTATCGGGGCACAAAATGGCTTTTTGTTGAGTGCTGCTTTTCTTTTTTTCAAGGTGTCACTGGTCCTCTGACTGCTCCCAGCCCCTCTGGCATCCCTGCGTTTGTCCCAGGAACCTTCTCAAGCCCAGTTCCTCCTTTGAGTTTTCCACCCATCCAGTCCCCTGCTCCTCCTCCTCCTCTTCCTCTCTCTCTCAGCTCAGCATCATCATCTCCTCTGCCTCTGAGCGGTCCGTTTGGTTCTCCTAGCGCTCCCTTCACTTCCCTGCCCACTGCTCCTCCCCCTCTGGGCCCAATCCTCTCCTCCCCTCCCATGGGTCCTCCGACCACTGGCTTTTCAGTCAGTGGAGGATATGACATCACCCGAGGCCATGCTGGGCGCACCCCGCAGACACCACTGATGCCCAGCTTCTCCAATGCATCACCCATGCCAGGTATGGCTGTGGGAGTGTTTCTTGTCCTTTTACTAAATAAGCTAATAATTTTTTGGGGGCTTGTGAAAGGCGTTTATTCGTCTTTTGCTTTGCACAAAAAATGTAAACGGATCTCCTCCTAGACTGTTGGAACTACCACCACAAAATTTAGCAAAAACACCCAAACTGGTCTGAGTCCGGTTGATATATACTTTCAGACTGGTGCTTCTAATTCTGGGAAATTCTACAGTGATTTAACTTGGAGTGAAACTTTAAAACTGTAACTCAAACTGAAAGCCAAAAAGACCACACTTGTGAAGGTTATAAGTTGGTACAAGAATACTATGCAAAAGTATTTGAACCCCAGACTCTAGAAGATGTTAAATGCTTACCATTGACTTAAAATGGCAGTTTAAAATAAATAGGAAACAGCAACTGAAGTATTGTCGTATTAGGTGGACCATCGCAGAGAAATGTGGGTTTTTTGTGTGTGCGTGTGTCGCATCACTGATCATACTTTCCCCTAGCAACCAAATTTTCTGAACTCTATCACAGCTTTGGTAAATGATAAAGACACAGGGTTGGTTTATCTTATTTATAGTGACAAAGAGAACATTTTATCATCTCACTGACCCTTCCATAGCAACCGGCGTGTTTACCATAGCAACCAATTTGGCATATCACTATTTAAGCTAAGGAAACTCATAGAGACATGGGGGTGGTTTAAATTACTCATATTGGCACTTGTATGATGTCACTGACTCCTCCATAGCAACCAAAAATCCTACCTTGGCAACCAGTCCAAAGTCAAAGTTTGTGTATAAACATTAGCTATCTGGTTATTTTATTAAATGGTATAGGGGAAATGCTTCCTGTCACTGGCAGAAAGGTGTAAAAGTACTGTCATTCAATGGTGAATGTATGTCGTTAGGGGTTGTTACCAATCCCATGATGCAGCAGCCAGCGTCTGGCGGGTTAGACGTTACCTCTCCCATTACATTTCCTGAGGACATCGAAGACCCCAGAGTGACTCCAGACGGCCAATCACAAGGGGGGATATGGGGCTTCATCAAGGTACTGGACACATGTAAGCCGTGTGAGGCCACAGTGGCCTTTTGTTGTCCTCTGTATTTCCTGATCCAGATGCGTTATGATCGCAGGGAGTTGCTGGAAACCCCATGGTCAAGACCGTCCTGGACAAAACCAAACACTCGGTGGAGTCAATGATAACCACACTGGACCCTGGGATGGCACCTTACATCAGTGAGTATCCTTGGTTTGTTTATTTTAGATGGAAAAGCTCTTGTTGATCCTTCTGGTGCTTTTTTTAAGAGTCTGGAGGAGACGTGGACATCGTGGTGACTTCTGATAAGGAGGTGAAGGTGGCAGCAGTGCGAGATGCCTTTCAGGAGGTCTTTGGTTTGGCCATGGTGACTGGAGAAGCAGGACAGTCCAATATTGCCCCGCAGCCCGTGGGTTATGCTGCAGGGGTCAAGGTGAACCTGCTGCCAGCTCAGATATTTAGAGTCGCACTCAAAACTGAGGATTTAGCTCATATGTGTGCTTGTAGGGAGCCCAGGAGCGCATCGACAGTCTGCGGCGCGCTGCACTCATTCATGAGAAGCAGCCTGTGGTTTCGGTGGAGAACTTCATTGCTGAACTCTTTCCAGACAAGTAAGAGCTTGCTTTTAATGCAGTATGGTTTTACTGTGGGAGATATATTGTTTTTGTGATATTAACACCCCTAAAAGTTTTGACATATTTTAAATTAGTGAGTTTCTCTGTTTGAAAAAAGGAGAAGGATACCCAATTTCTTTAGTATTTAAAAAAAACAAACAAATTTTGATGACGTGTCTGAAAACGTAAAGAAGAAAAAAAATTGTCATTTTGGCACAAATCTCCTGTGGGGGCGGGGATAACAGTGGTTTGCCCTCATTGGCTAGTACGGTTTTGATTGGCAGCTCAGTGTACTGGATGTCCCAGTATTAGTGATGTGTTATCTTTTATCTGAGGTTTTGTTGTGTTGCAAGCTGAAATGTGAGCAATTTAACGAAATGAACAAACCCAATAATGTTGCTTGATTAAAACGTTCAAACTGTTATGTGAAACATTTTTGTTGGCATCTATAGTAATTTATGTTGAAAGTCAATCAAATGATTTAGGTTTTTTTTTCCTGCTTAAATAAATTAAAAGGGAAATCGAAAATGCTGAGAGTGTAATCAAAACTCTGAGATGCGAAGCTGAAAATGAAAAATCAATGTTGATTAGTTGATTAGTTTTGTTTTCAGGTAGATTTTTTATTCTTTACCAATATATTTTTGTTCGTTTTAGCTGTAATTGCGTTTTTGGTACAAAATTCCATGTTATCCATTTAGGTTGCTAGAAAAAAATGTTGATAGCTGTGTATTAATACTAAATTAAAACATTAATAAAAATTAAACGTATGAATAAAAAATTGACATTTTAAAAAAATTGCGTTGGCTACACATTGAGGTCCCATTTCTCATTTTCCCTTCGCATTCAAAAACTCACTACAACAGTTTAGTAAGTATTATTGACTGTCAGATTCCAAAATGTAAGAATATTTTACTGTAACATTTTTTAAGGTATTCTATCCTTAACTTGGCTTTTTGAGGGTAAAAATGCATTTAACGTTGGGTGCACACAAAAAGTGTGCTGGGTACATTTTGAAGTTTCATTTCTCATATTCTCTAATGAATACAACTACAAGCTTTATATATCATTTTAGTAGGTATCATTGACTGTCAGAATCCCAAATTTAAAATGCACAGAACATTACCATTTGGGCAGATGCTCCTGTTATACAGGGATTTGGTGCCACACAGTGGGCAATACAACCTCTGCAATCCAAAGGATACCCCTTGAACCCTCTGGCATTCGAATAGATGCTTGCAGTTTTTCCACCAGGTTTCATTTCATCCTAGGAGGGCGTTGTTCTTTTTGTCTCTCTAAATGTTTTAATAACACAGATATCCCCCATATATTTAACCTGTGAATTTACAACATGCCACGAAAGTTTTTACAGAGATGCACAGTATATTAAACTTCAGCCTGTATCTACCATCTGGCGGCATGGTGATGGGCCTTCAGAGTGTCTAAATTGTTTGGTTCTGGCCCAGTGTGGAGGTAAATGATTTTGATTCGGGTTGGGGTGTCATGCAAGGCAGAACAGCTCCCCTCCATCTAAAACTCAGCCCTCTTTTCAAACTGTGTAAAATAAGCTCTGCCGTTGTGCAGTGGTTAGTGCTGCGGCTGCACAGTTTTTCAAGTTGTTACAGTTCTGCACAATTGATTGCCAACAGTGTATTTTTTCTAGAGATGTTCCGATACCATTTTTCCCCTCCCAATACCGATCCTGATCCTTGGGCTCAGAGTATCGGCCGATACCGAGTACCGATCCGATACTTGGGTGTGTATCTGTATATACAGCTGTAGATACTACTAGCCCTGTATTAATTTACATTTTATGCATTTTATAATTTAAAATAAATTATTATATGCTTTGCTTCAGATATACTCAATATGGCAATGACAATAATCAATATGGACATGAAAATGTTTTTTTATAGACATACCCATCTTTGAAATGTGGATACAAGAGAGTTACAACTGCATACAAGAGCTCTTCCTCGATGGTTGCGAATCATTTCTTGACGGCCTCAAGAAGAGTGTTTTTTATTGTTTTTATACCAGTGTCCTCGTGGCTCTCACGAACAAGTAGACGTTTTAGAATTGTAACTGAGGAGATCACTTCCACTACAGAGGATGTGGAGGAGCTAATCTGTTTTTTCATAGCTTTTTTCATGTTGCTTGCGTTGTTGCGTAAAATAACATGAACACAGGATTCAGAAATATTCCACTTCACAAGCAAACCCTCGATTGATTCAGCTATGAACGCGTGCGAGCCGCGAAACTCGTTAGCCTGCAGCACTGCACTTTGAAGAGTAAAAAGATGACTGCATCACTGTGTCCAGCTCCAGTTGTCAATAGTGAAGCTGATAGTTCGCACGTCCTTTAGTTTACATGAAATGTGTTCACGCACGGTCTCATATAGCTTAGGAAGAGCTGTTTCGGAGATATATTTGCGACCATGCAAACTGTACCGGGGCTCCAAATGTTCAATTAAGCGGCGAAAGCCCACGTTTTCGACCACTGACAGTGGCTGCTCATCCAGTACAATAAACTCGATAATCCTGTCGGTTATCTTTATTGCTCGTTGGCTGTCTTGTGAAAACATTTCTCTTTGTTTGAATGAAGCTTTCATGACATACTTCTTGCACGTATGTACTTCTTCGCTGCCCTAAACAGTGGTTGCTTGTTGCATTCTGAGTGTGTTTGCATTCTGATCACCGAAGAAGAATTGATTTCCGCTTTGCAGCGATAAGCAAAGCTAGCGGGCATAACTAGGTTATGTTTAGGAATATGGTATCAGATCGGTACGTGGACTGAAATACTCGCCGATACCGATGCCAGATTTTTTTATCGGAAAAATATATTAACTGGTATCGGAACAACCATATTTTTTTTCCCCATTTCTTGGTTCAAAAAGACTGAAAATATGCACCTTTTTACCTGAAGCCACTGTTGATCTAACTCCTCCCGCTACCCTGGATGCAGCTGTCTCAGTATGATGCGTAGTATAAATGCTCAGCATAAATGAGTACACCCTATTAAATTTGTCAGAAAACCTTCAGTTTCCTTTCAGAATCAACATTTCTTTGAGATAAACTACAAATTAGCCCATGTTGCCAAAATGAGTACAGGCCAATTATAGACTAAAATAAAAAGACTACAAAATTCTAAAAACAGATGTTCAACCACAGCTGATTCGTTTAAGTGGTGTGCAGCAAACACCTGACTTTCGAAGAAAAGCCCTTCCCATTTCATGATGTCAGCAATGGCTCCCCATGGAAGAAAAATGTCACAAAATCTAAAAAAGAAAATAATTTCTTTACACAAAAGGGAAAAAAGCAACAAGAAGATCAGCAAAGCTTTACATATCAGTCAAAATACTGTTGAAAAGGCGATCATTACTTTGTGGTGGCAGAGTCCTTATGTGGAGTTATTTCTTTTTATGTCATGTTATGGAGTTATATGTGTTCAAAAAAAGTTCGGAAATTGTTTTTTTTGTCCATTGAGGTACTGAATAAATTTGTATTTTTCAAAGGGGGTGTACTCATTTATGCTGAGAACTGTATCTCCCAACGAGTCGTCAACTCTGTGTACAACTGTTCAAGTTCCCACTGTTACTGATTTGCAACAGTTTTGAGCATTTATATGCAATTTCTGAAAATCCAGGTGTGTATCATGCAGTTTGAACTCTGCATAAGAAACACACGTTGAAATAAATGCTCTTGTTTTCCATCAGGTGGTTTGATATAGGCTGTTTGATCTTGGATGATCCAGGATATGGAATTCACATTGAGACATTCACCCAGGCTACACCTGTAGCTCTGCAGCATGTACAGCAGGTAAAACATCACATCAGCTCCTCTCTGATTGCATCCAGGGTTTCTGACATGATGGTTCATAATTCTAGAGCTAGGTGGATTCAGAAAGGTTCCGGGAGCTCACCACGAGACAAAACCCATTGGCCATTAAAATGGAAAGCATACCGTTGTGCGGGAATGATGCAGATATTCCGATTAAAGTTACATTTTAGTTCAGTTTTTCAGGGGAGCAGGGTTGGGTTCATTAAGGAGCTTGTTTGCGTGTTTATCCTCCAGAGGCCAGGAGGATTAGCTCAGCTATGATGAACCCTATAGGACTCACGTTTGAAATATGTGTCCTTTGAAGAATCAAAGATTGAAATTTACTTTAAAGTTTTATTAAGCCTCTCAAAGACAAGCCATGGCAATATGCTTGATGGATCCGGCTGAGGAGAGCTACTTTAATCATGCTTTAAATCCTAACTCGGGAATGAAACGAGTTCATTCTGTTGCCCTCTGTCTGTGAACAAATAGGGTATATGCCAAAAGTAATGTGATCAAACATTTCTGAGGAAATTACTTAGTTCCTGGCTACAGTGCATCCGGAAAAATTCATATATTTTATGTTACAGCCTTATTCCAAAATGGATTAAATTAATTTTTTAATAGTACACCGTCGCTTCCCATCCAACCTGATAGAGCTTGAGGGGTACTGCAAAGAGGAACGGGCAAAAATTCCCAAAGATAGGTGTGCCAAGCTTGTGGCATCATATTCAAAAAGACTTGAGGCTGTAATCGCTGCCAAAGGTGCATCAACAGAGTATTGAGCAAAGGCTGTGAATACTTATGTACATGTGATTTTTCAGGTTTTGTATTTTTAATAAATTTGCAACAATTTCAAAAAATCTTTTTTCACATTGTCATTATGGGGTATTGTGTGTAGAATTTTGAGGAAATAAATGAATTTAATCCATTTTGGAATAAGGTTGTAACATAAAAAATGTGGAAAAAGTGAAGCGCTATGAATACTTTCCGGATGCACTGTATTTCTGGTTTTTGTTGCTTTTAAATTGTATTCTGTAATTGTTGATGGTATATGCCTTAGCCCAATAAATTGTTTATTTTTTTAATCTATGACGATATATGGAAAACATTTTGAGGATTGGAAGATTTTGAAAGTAAAGTGAAAATTGTTTGAGAATTATGTTGAATAATAATGATAGTACATTTGTTTTTAGGATTAAGTTGAAAATGTATGACCCTTTTAAAATGTTTTGAGTGATAATTTTTACATTTCTGAACATTAAGTTTAATCAAAATGAGAAATTAGTTGTAGATGTAAAACATTTCCACATTGCCAAAAAGCACCAGTAAAAAGGAGTGTGAGAGAGAGAGAGAATATGTCTGAGCTCCTGAGATGAATAGCTGGTGAGACGGAGAAAAATCAAACTCTGATAATTATCTAAAAGTGAAGATGAAAGACAGGGGAAACATCGAGTAAACCGATTCTTTGATTTGTTCCTAATTACAAATTTTTCAAAATTCTCTGGAATGCAACTCAAAAGGAGAACAGGCATAAAGTATGGAGCATAGCATACGCACGGAAAGAAAGAAGCACCAGTAAAGAGGAGTGAGAAAGAGAGAGAATGTATCTGGCTTATTAAGGAGTTGGTGAGGGATAAGATAAAAATAAAATTATGAAGATAAAATTCTGATAATAATCTATAAGAGAAAATGAAAGACAGGGGAAACATTGAGTAAGTTGTATCTGCTTTGTTTCTATTTTAAAAAAATTCTATTTTGAGAAATTTTCAATTTTAAAAATTGATAATTTTTTTAATTGTCTTGAATGTAACGCAAATATACTCAAAAGAAGAACAGGCATAAACTGAGAAATTGTGATCATAAAGAGAAGATGAGGAGAGGGAATGATCAATGACAATAATCTAGGTGAGAGGTCTCTGCTTTGTTCCAATTATCAAAATTGATTACCGTATTTTTCGCCGTATAAGACGCACTTTTTCTTCCCCAAAACTGACGGGGAAAAGTTGGTGCGTCATATACAGCGAATGCAGAGCACCGCGGAGCGGAGGGCGATCACGGCCATAGGAGAGGCGGCGGCCATGTTTGTTTTTGTACACCCGGCGGTGCGTGCTGACGTCACGCAGCGTGCGGCAACGAATGCAGAGCGCCGCGGAGCAGAGGGCCGTCACGGCCATAGGAGAGGCGGCGGCCGTGTTTGTAGTTGTACACCCGCAGTGCGTGCTGATGTCTCGGGCTTAAGAGGTTAAACTGCTGTTAACTTTTACACAGTTGATATAAAATATTTTACTACAGTATTTGGTTCAGAATCTTTTTTTTCTAGAGCTTCCTCATTTAAAATTGGGTGCGTCTTATATGCCAGTGCGTCTTATAGGGTGAAAATCCGGTAAGTACCAAAAATACAAAATACTTATTCTATTTTTGCTGTCTCCTCAATTCTTCCACAAAATGCACCAAAGGCTCACCTATCCAGTGGAAAAGCCCTTGAGATGTTGATTTATTCTGTAATGAAGGTATTGTTCTGTATTTGTGATATTATTTCCATCCCATTCTCTGCAGGCACAGTCACTGACTCCTCCTGACTATAACCTCCGCTGGTCCGGTCTGCTTGTAACGATTGGAGAAGTTCTGGAGAGAAACGTACCAAATGTCAGCCGTACAGACTGGCACCAGGCCTTCACAGGAATGTCCCGTCGACAGATGATCTACTCTGCTGCTAAAGCTCTTGCTGGCATGTACAAACTGCGCTTGCCCTCCAGGACCGTGTGAAAGTGATGAGCCCATGTTACCAAACTGAGGATGAAGGGAATTTCCCTCATATAAACTAATGCTGGGGCAGAAGAGCTTGTAACATTGCAATTCATGATTGACCGTAATCTCGCTCTTGTGTCTCTTCATTGAACCAAATGGAGATTTTTGAACTATCAGCCATTTACTTCCTGTTATGGATGTTAACCGCCATATTGCAAGAAGGCCTTAGATAAGGTTGCCCCTCTGTTATTTTTTGATTTGCAAATCTTCACATGATCTAGGTTCCTCTTTGGCTGTCATCTGGGGCATCCGCACCTGCCAAAAATATCAAAGGGGAGAAGGACTCAAGCTACCAGACGCTATTGAATTAGCTGAGTCTAAAGGCCTCTACACACCGTTCCGAATTGAGATTCGCAATCTCTGCAGGGTGCTCTTCTGAAGATGAATGTTTGCTGTACAACAGATGCACTCCACGCCACACGGGGAAACAGGAAATAAGAAGATGACAGAGAAGAAATCAAAGAAGACTTAGAAAAACTCATGGACGTCGAGCGGTTTATTCTGTTAGTTGCTGATCACAGGGAGCTGTTTGACAAAAATGTGGAGAAAAGAGAAGTTTTGTGGCGGCCTATTTCTTTCCTCTTTCCTGTACCAAGTCGCAATGAAAATGTGGAACGAGTCATTTAAAGAGCCACCTTTCATTGATCGTTCTCCGGATCCGATAAAGAGGTGTGAGACTCTTTGGTCAGATGTTTGGTTTTCATTTGAGGCTCGTAGTCGCCCGAAACTCCGGACTGAAAATTTGGATCATTGTGTAGAGATCTGAAACTGTTAGCTGTTTGTACAGTGTCCTTGAGAAGGTAATCTTAAGCATCCTCCCATTCTCAGTCGATAAGGTTTAGTATGACATAGACGCACCCTTAGGTTACACATCCAAAAGATGAGGGAAGGGGTTTGTGGGAATTTTGACCATTCTTCCAAAAGTGTTCCACATTCTACCCCATTCTTTAACCTTGACAATTACTGTTCTCATTGTGTTTAAAAACCCAACCCGATTCTCTATCAGAAGTTTAAGGTCTCTACACACCGATCTGAGTTGAGATTCACACAAATCTTCGGATGGCTTCTAAGCAGGGTGCTCTTCGTCCGGGTCGAGGAAATATTGATGCAATGCGGCTCCCTGCCTGCAGATGGTGTTTGCAATACAACAGAGACAAACTGCGAAACGGGAAAGAAGAAATCAAAGAACACATCGAAACACTCATGGACGTCAAGTAATTTATTCTGGTGGTGGTTGATCACAGGGAGCTGTATGGCAAAAAAATGGATAAAAGAGATTTTGTGGCGTGATACTTCTTTCCTGGTTCCAGTACAAAGTGATCTTTGAAAATGTGGGATGAGCTTTTACGACCTGTTCATGTCATCAAAAGAGCCAGCTTTCATTGGTCATTCTCAAATCATCGGTCGGATGTGTGAGCTCCCGTTGGCGCCTATGGTTTTCGATTGAGGTGTTGTCACATGAAACATTGGATTGAAAAGTTCGATCGGTGTGTAGAGGGCTTTACTCATTGCTTCAGAGAACGCTTCTTGACGATGGAAACCAGTTCCATGAAGCTCTGCTCAGTTGTTAAGCTGATCTGAAGTTTGGAGGACTGTAGTTTGTTACCCCTGTGCTGCTCCTATTCTGTCTTTTCATGTGGAGTTTTTATCATTTCACTTTGTTCTAATGTCACTGACCGCTGACTCGACAGGAGGACTCTCAATGCTCCATTCTGGGGTTTTCTGAGCTCCTGAGTGTGGCCCATTCTTGCACTAATTTCACTTTTCAGGGTCATGGGATTCTGCTCTAGCTAGTGCACTTCCTCGTGTAGCAGCATACAACAAGGACAGGTAGCCGGGTCGTAGCCGTACACATCCACTCCTTAATGGAATTTTGAGTGTTCCATCAGCCTGACGTGTGGTTTGTTTTTGCTTATGGGGGAAACTGGAGAACCTGGAGGAAATCCATTCAAGCAAAGTGTGAACTCTACTCAGGAAGGCCTGAAGGACCAGAAAACCTCACTGAAAGGCTGCAGTACCATCCCTGAGAATGAAAAATCAAAACAACTATGTGAATAGATGAGTCTATACTTTTGGCAATATAGCAAAATTTCAAAACATCAAAACCATGTAATATTTAGAGTATGTAAATGTTAGTAAAATAGAAAAGTCAATAGAGTTTAAACATTTTGAGAAATAAGCTAAAAATGATGACTAAGATTAATTTTTTTACATAAAATTGTAAGTTTTGGGCAATACAATGTTTTGAGAAAAATCATAATATTTTTTATAAAACTAAAATCATAATTTGACTACAAATAGTTTCTTAGCTGCATTTTTTTATTGTTGGAAAAAATGTTTTTCTGCGTTCCATTTTTTTTTTATGTAAAAATATGTTTTCAGACCAGAAGGGCAATCATTTAAAAAGCTGAATTCGTCTGAGATGTAATATATCAGTTCATTACTTTAAGTGTTCAAAGTTGATTAGATGTCGTAGGTTCTGGGAAAATGTTTATTATTTTTTTTTCTGTAATCATCATTGCTAGAATGTTGTGTTGCACGTAGTTTCATAGCTCTGTCTGTGTTCTACACATTTGTTACTATCTGAAGAATTACATCACCAGCAGCAAACCCTCAGAAATCCTGACTTCTTAACTTCTGTAGATGAACATTAGAGTTCTTTCAGAAGCCGGAGAGCGACATCTTGTGTGCAGCACCAAAACTTCTGTATGTTTGCGGTCAAAGCCAAAGCTCTCATGATCTGAATGAGTAAAACCAATCAAGGAATGCCTTTGGGTATGTTTATGGGTTTTGTTTGTTTGTTTTTTTTGCATATGTGCCTTTAACCTGTAAAGTTAAGTCAATCATTTTGAAGTGTCATGTTTGATTATCAATAATTTTTCTTAATTTCTGATTCATTTAAATGTACCACATCATTTTTTTTTACAAAAATAAAATCTTAAATTCTGCAGTTTTGTTTTGAATATTGTTTGGTATTTGTTGGGACTATTTATTATTTGCAGATGACTAAAAACATTGAATTTTAAAAAAGTATCTTTATTTTTATGACATCTTATTTTTCTTAATCTATTTATAGATATATTTTGGGAAAATGCTGAGAACATATTTGAAAATGCACTCTGGGCAAATTTACCACCCTTTCGTGTTGTTCTTAATTAAAAAAAGAATAATAATTTTTTTTAATCCTTTATTTGCCAAGATAATTACATTATATCACTGATTTCTGAATTCTTTAAACATTACAAAGGATTGTGGCCTGGATTTATTTTCCTCCTTTCACAATCTTTGACATGTCTAGCACTAGTAACATCATTAGCTTTGGTGGGATTTTTTTTATTGTTTTTTTTAAGCACCAGATTTTTTTTGTCCCTCAAATTGTTTTTGCCCCACAGACTTCAAATATAAAGTTTGCTATTGCACTGCCATTACAGCAGACACTCATTCATTCTTGATTGTTGATGGTTGTTCCTGTTGAAAAGAGCTAAAATTTGAGAATTTTACTGTTAATCGGCATTTAGAACCATTAACAACAGGAAAGGGAAGTGAATTTAAACAATGCACAAGGGTTAAACGTACTGCCAATCTCGTCTATGAAAACTTGCTCCAGCTCTTGTCAACTGAATCTTTAATAAAGGTCTACAAAAATGTTGGAAATTCAGGAAATCAACTCAATGTGGTCATCGATTGGTTCAGGAACTATCAAGTGTTTAAAGAGTGTTTGTGTCTTGGAACTCAAAATTGGTTATGCTTATGCTCTTATAGCATGAAGACCTGCATCAATGTGACATGGCATGGAGGCTGCCAGCCTAATTCCTGTGCGGTCGAGGTGATTGAAGTCCAGTAACAGTATGGTGCAACTGAACCAACTTTTGGTTTCTTTGGCAGTGAGGGTAGGTGACAACATGGAAATCAACATCTCTTTAAAGCTATTCCATATAGAAGCATAGTGCGTTATCTTACACTTTACCTGTGGCTCAGTTAGTAGACCAGACACTCAAAACTGTAATACGCTTTGGATAGAAGCTTCTGCCCCATGCATGAATATAACTTTACCACACCGTTTACTCTTAATATCATATAATTATGCTTACATATATGGCAGTTATCTTCGTTCCTAAATATACACTACTGTTCAAAGGTTTGGAGTCACTTAGAAATTTCCTTATTTTTGAAGAAAAAAAAACATTTCCTTTTTGAAGATAACTTTAAACTAAATGTTAATGTGGTAAATGATTATTCAAGCCACAAATGTCTGTGTTTTGGAGCTAAATCTACATTGAGGCTCACTTCCAGCAACTATCACTTCAGTGTTTTGATGGTATGATGTGTTTGGTCATTGTGGCAGAAGGCTAGTGGATGTTTAGAAAATGTTAGCACCAGCTGCTTAGAGAAGCAATAAAACTGACCGTCCTTTGAGCAGGTTGACTATCTGAGAGTCACATTTGTGGCGGTCGATACAATGCTCATAATGGCCAGAAAAAGAGAACGGTCTTGGAAATGAAGGCTATTCTATGTGAGAAACTGCAAAGAAACTAAAGATTTCCTACAAAGGTGTGTACTACTCCCTTCAGAGAACAGCACAAACAAGCTTGAACCAGAGTGGAAAGAAGCCCTGCTGCACAACTGAGCAAGAAGATAAGTACATTAGAGTCTCTAGCTTGAGAGATAGACGCCTGACATGTCCTTAATTTGCCGCTTCAAAAACGCCAGTGTCAAAATCTACAGATAAGAGGCGACTCCGGGATGCTGGCCTTCAGGGTAGGGTGGGAAAGAAAAAGCCATTTCTAAGACTGGCCAATAACAGACAAAGATTAATATGGGCAAATAAACACAGACATTGGATGGAGGAAGATTGTAAAAAAGTGTTATGGACGGACAAAGCTGTGGGAGCAGCTTGACGGCATGAAACGCAAGAAGAGCCCATCCAGCCAATTTAACTTGTGAGGGATGGTTCTAGAAGCGTGGGATGAAATTTCCCCAAATGTCAATTGGGGAAATGTCAGAGGACTGCAATCCTGTAACTGCTGCGAACGGAGGATTCTTTGACGTAAGCAAAGTTTGAAGTTAAAATTATTGTTATATTAAATCTAACCATGTCAATCGCTTGACTATATTTTCAATTAATTTTACATCTCATGTGCTAAATTGTTAGTCTTTGTCTCTGTTCAGTATTTATTCTTTCCTTGTTCTCTGTGTGGCTCATCATTCTCTTCAGCTACTTCATTAGTTCACACTTGCCGCTGGGAACTAATTCTGCTGCCTATTTAGACCGCTCTCCTTTAGCTGCTTTGTGGGATTATTACTCTACACTGTGTATAGCGTGCTTGCATCTTCTTACCTGATTTTCTGGGTGCAGTCTATCCAAAGTCTATTCCTGTCTGTTACCTGCGGTCTCTCAGTCTGGAACTCTTTCATTCTCTCCTCTCTCCTGTGTTGAGGTCGGTAGTTGCTCGGATGCACTGGGGGTTTTTTGCCTCTGTGAGCCTCTGGAGAGTAGGTTTTTCCTTCCTGTGAACTCCTTGCATCTGGGTCCTCATTCTACAAGATTCTAACATAAACAAAAGTATGACTTTTCTTGACAAACACAAAATTAACTGGGTGACACCAAACCCTTGAACGGTAGTTTCTCAAAAAATGAGCATATTGTGATAAAGTTCATTATTTTCTGTAATGTAGTGATAAACATTAGACTTTCATATATTTTAGATTCATTTGCGCACAACTGAACTAGTTCAAGGCTTTTACTGTTTTAATATTGGTGATTTCACAAAATTCACAAGGTTTTTTTAAAACTCCCAGCCTGGTTCATTACTCAAAACCTCAATCATGGAAAAGACTGCTGTCCAGAAGAACATCTCTGACCCCCTCAAGCAAGAGGGTAAAAAAAAGAGGGAGACACAGAAAGAATTTCTGAATGAATAGATGTTCCCAGAGTGCTGTATCAAGGCACCTCAGTGGGAAGTCTGTGGGAAAGAAAAAGTGTGGCAGAAAACGTTGCACAACGGCAAGAAGTGACCGGACCCTGAGGAAGATTGTGTAGAAGGACCAATTCCTGACATTGGGAGACCTGTGGAAGCAGTGGACTGAGTCTAGAGTAGAAACATCCAGAGCAACCGTGTACAGGCGTGTGCAGGAAGTGGTCTACAGGTGCTACCTTCCACAGGTCAAGCCACTTTTGAACCAGAAAAGTGGTTTTCCTGTGGCTCAGTTGGTAGAGCATTGCGCTAACAACACAAAAGTTGTGGGTTCAAATCCCAGGGAAAGACAGAACTGACAGAAAAAATATGTTCATTCAAATGTAAGTCACTTTGGATAAAAGTGTCTGTCAAATGCATAAATGTAAATGTAATGTAAATGTAGAAACAGCAGCAGAAGCACCTGACCTGGGCTACAGAGAAGCAGCACTGGACTGTTGCTCAAATTTTGCTGGTCATTCGGAAATCAAGGTGCCAGAGTCTGGAGGAAGACTGGGGAAATGGAAAGGGAAATGCCAAAATGCCTGAAGTCCAGTGTCAAGTACCCACAGTCAGTGATAGTCTGGTGTGCCATGTCAGCTGCTGGTGTTGGTCCAATGTGTCAAAACCACTGGTAAATGGTTTACTGACCATGGTATTACTGGTGCTCAATTGTCCTGCCGACTCTCCTGACCTGAACCCCATAGAGAATCTGTGGGATATTGTAAAGAGAAAGTTGAGAGACACAAGACTCAACACTCTGGATGAGCTTAATGCCGCTATCGAAGCATCCTGGACCTCCATAACACCTCAGCAGTGCCACAGGCTGATTGCCTCCATGCCACGCCGCATTGAAACAGTCATTTCTACAAAAGGTTTCCCGACCAAGTACTGACTGCATAACTGAACAGAATTATCTGAAAGTTGACTTTTTTTGTATTAAAAACACTTTTCTTTTATTGATCAGATGAAATATGCTTATTTGTGGGTTGGCTCATGAGCTGTATGCCAAAATCATCAATATTAAAACCATGAAAGACTTGAACTACTTCAGTTGTGTGTAAATGAATATCTCAATAATATTTTTTTCATACCCGCCTTAAATCTGTGCTCAACATACATTTTAGTTGTCTTTCGGGTATTTTAAAACAAGAACAACGCATTTTCGATCATTTAATTTCAAACGATTCAATCGAATGAATCAATCTGAATCAAGATTCGCTCATGCGCGCGCGCTTCATGTAAGGCGCGAGGCGCGACCGTTTGCGTCGCGTCTCTACTAAAGAGGAATCACAAATGTAAAAACTGATAAAAGTAATCACTGGTCGTTTGTTTCCTCCTTCCTGTTCACCGTCTGTGGGTGTACGCGGATTTGACGCTAGAATGGGCGAATTCCTCTGGATTTGACTCAAACTGTGGAAATGGATCCCGCATTCTCACAGGGCGACAAAGGTGCGGGTCAAATACCGTTATATACAATTAGCTTTCTGTTAAATCGATAATTGATTTTATTCTTGTGAGTCGACTGCAGCTCGTGTCATTTTCACTTGTTGAGCGGTCATCGGCATGTCACTTTGGGATTCCGCATTGACACGTTATTCCTCAAGCAAATGCTGCAGATCAATAACGCCGATATTTAATCGATACCATCACCTGCTGTGGATGAAGAGAGTGTGTTCTGCCCACCTCGGATCATGTTTGTTTAGCCAAACCACCCAACTGCAGTAAAAGGGTGTCGCCTCACTCAGAACACCCCGCATGGCTCTTCGGTGTCACTCCATGTTCACCTGACACGATTTCATTCCATCAATTCTCATCGTTATCTTCCTTTTATAAGACTTTAGTGCAAACGATAACATTTAATACCGATTGCCATCATTTTCTAACACCTGCAATGAAATAAATAGGAAATTACTCGGTTTTATTTTGTGCATCAGTTCCACGTGATCAGATTGTGTACAACTAACATCATGTTATCGGGATTTGTCATCATAATTTAATCCAAAATCATTTTTAAGGGACTTTTGCATGGACATCCTCCAGACTTCCACTGCAAACGTAACCTGCTCGTTATATATAGCATACTAATATGTGCCAAAAATTAGGAAAGAACATTTATTCCACACATTTATCTCATACAGCGAAGCTTGTATGTCATATCCACTGCACACAAAGTGAAATATTTCACGCTTTTGTTTGTTTCAATTTGAATTATTGTGGATTAAAGATTAAACACCCATAACAAGTATTAAAATCCCATGACAAGGTTCAACATTGTAGGCTTTCTGTGTCCTAGTCTAGTCAGCCAATAAACATAATTTATCACGAGGCTCAGTCCAGCTTCTTATTGAAGCTTGCTGACCACAGCCGCAGCTGTAGAATTCCATGCGTCAAGCCACTCCTGAACTAAAAACAATGTGAGGGGCTGTGTCTGTACTGGGCTAAGAAGAAAATCTACAGGTCTTTTGTCCAGTGCTCCCAAGAAAATGTAGCATTTCATTTGAACTTCAAGGTCTCAGAGTCTAGAGGAAGACTTGAGAGGGAAAAAATAGTCAAGTTTCAAAATCCTCCGTCAGTGATTGGGGAGCTGTGGCTACTGCTGGTGTGGGTCCATTATCTTTTATCAAAGTTCACAATCAAAGGAGGTTTCTAATTTATAGCACTTGTTTTTTGCAGGCGATGAAAACAAAAACTATCGGTACCTGGTTAGATAGTCATGGAATAACTGTATTTGATCGGCTGCCTGTTTTAAACCACATTTAATGCGCATTTTGGAATATTTCATAAAAAAACCTTGTGAGGAAATTAAAAACAAAATACATGCACAACTGAGTAGGATACATTTTTATCTGATATGAAAAAAAAATGTGCCTAAACTACACAGTAAACACATTTACAGAGGATTTTTTTTCTTTTGGAACTGGGGTGCGATGGAACAACAATAACAAATAATTGTCTTTAATTTTCGCTTTCCAGACGCTTTACAGTAGCGATGGGATTTATGATTCTTTGGAGGGAGCCGGATCTTTGGGATCCATTCACTTTTGGTTCCTTATGTTTTTTGACTTTTAAGAAACCAGCCTGGGGTTAAATTATTTTATCCTGGAAATAATCACAGGAATGATGGGCTGAGATTTTTTTTTTACCAATATTTGAGTTTGAAATATTGATAATTGCTTCATTTGACACACGAGGACAAGATTTTAAAGTCTGATATGGATTCTTTATAATTGTTCCACCGCCATATTACTGAGATGACAGTGAGATCACTATTTACCCTTTGGATAAAATGGATGTGTGTAAAACTACTTTGACTTGCTATTTAATGCAAAACCTAAATACTTTTAAATACACAAAGAACAAAGCAGGCTTCAATAAAGTTTCACGCAAAAACCCTTAGTAGCAAACGTTCCACACAAGTACATTTTAAACAATACTAATAAAGAATATTTTTGAAACTATATAAACCCAATAACAAAATAAATTACCTACTACTACTTCCAAAATGATAAAACAGTTCCAGTCTTTATGGCCTCTCTCCTTCTTTTCTTTCTTCAAATCAAGAAACCCAAGTGCTCTCACTTTGGAATGCTTGATGCAGTTTCTTCTCTCTGTGAGTATTTGTCCAGTTTTGGAGAAAAGTTTCTGAAGGCACTGATGTGGCCACAACACAAAGATGTTCAAAAGATTCGATTCGTTTTGAACACTACTTTACAGCTTTATTTAGTCACCCCCCATTCACACACTGGTGGTGATAAGCTACCTTGGTAGCCCTCAGCTGCCCTGGGGTAGTCTGACAGAAAGTGGCTGCCTTTTAGCACCTACAGCCTCCACCAAATACATCCCACTAGTCACACACATCCATACAGGGCAATGCGGGTGAAGTGGTTTGCCCAAAGCCACAATGGCAGAATTAATCTGTCAGGGATTTGAACCACAAACCTTTGGGTTATAGGAAAACCAACAAACCGATTTCATTTGATGACATCTGAAATGTTGCTTTGTTTATTCTAAAATTCTTTAAGCATTGGTTCTTATCTAAGTGGTTTGGGATCATCACCTCGCAGAACTTACAAAAGCAAGAAGACACGACTGCACATAAATCTGAAATGCAAATCGGTTATTATACACTTCTCCTAATGCAGCAACTTCCATTTTTCTTTTCACATTTGGTGCCAGTTTATCGGGACGTGACAATTTTGTTCTTTTGGACTTTGACTTTATTTGCGAATATTTGATGCAATATTCCAGTTTTGCGCATGAATTTAATTTGCATCATTGGATGAAAACATAGCAATTGACACTGTCCAGAAGGAGTGTGAAGGAATCTTTGCAAAGCCTACGCCGGAGACTGGGAACATAGGCTTAGTAATTGAGCATTTCTGGTGTTGCGTCATGGGAGTAGCGTCTTATCCGATCGTGGACAGAAGAGGAAAAAGAATAAACACAACAAACACCTTCTCCCAATTGAAATTTAAGTTAGAATCATTTGTCTTTCTACATCAATGCCTCATGCTCCAACACAGTACGCTTGGTTTTCGTCGCCATTGTTGTTCACTGCAACAAAACAAAATGTGAGGACATGGGAGTGTAAAATAGAAACTACACGGCCGACTACCATGTAGGACGTGCTATCAAAAGCCGATTACACACTGAGGATAGCGATAGGCTTGACGCAGTGTATAAACCCAGCTTCAGCCACTGTGTTCATTGCTAAAGACACTGTTTTTTCACAGGGACTGCTTCCAAAGCTTATTAGAAAGCTATGTGGAAGGAAAAATAGGAAGAAAAAGTTGCCTTGAGAGGATTGTCAGGAAAGTCTATCTAAGAACTTAGGAGAGCTTTACTAAAAGTGGACTGAGGTTGCATGCAGTCATTGCACACATTAATCCACTGGCTAAACTCATGCTATGTTCAAAAACATAATTATTTTGCTTTTTAAACATGAGACAATGTATGAGAAATGCCCCATTTCTCTCCAATGTAACAATATTCAAGGCCAGCACCCATTTTACACAGAGAAAAAGAATGTGCTAGAAGCTAATGTAGCTATATCACAGAGCTGCAGATTTCAATTTTTTTTACAATTATGTATTTTAAAACCTGTAAGGGGTGACATCTGCTCCAAGCATTTAGAAAAAGAGGCACAGGTTCATTCAGTAGGGAATAAATCTTTATATTAAACTCCCTTTTTTTTGAAGCATGGGCATTGCTCCAGGTCTCCACTTTCCCACTTCCAGCACAGACTTAGACATAAATAAACTTTACAAGCAAGATATATCTCCCATCTGTAATACAGGGTCAATCTTCAAGAAGCTAAAACAGGTTGACTTGCCAGACAGGCAAATGAACACATTTCCATCGGATTGTAGGCAAAACATACAAATTCAAGAGCTTTAGCCATATTATGAGATTTTTGAATTTCGACTTTGGGTGCTTCTGTTGCCAGCTTATTCAGGGATAAACTTTAAGCACTGATGACTCACACAGATGTTTGGGCTCAATGTGTTAATAGGAGAAGAGATGCATCTTTAAAGTAGACTTGCCACAAAGCCTTTGAATTGGTCATAGATCCTAAATCTTGTGACATGCAAGCCAACTTTTGTACAGATATGTTCATGCATTTGCAAAAAAATGCAACTTTTGACTAAATCCAAGATTATTCATACTAAAAATGGACACGGTCCAACTTGGCATCATGGTCCGAATGTATTAAGACCAATTTTCCGAAGAACAGATATAGATTTCTAAGGCCTTTTTTTATATATCTCCTGACCCCAAGATGGCACTGTGCTGAAACTTGGCAAGCAGCCTCAGATCATGGGTATTATAACATCCACCAACTTTGGTGTTGATATACTAAAGTGTTACTGATATATAGTCTTTGACGTTTACATCATTGTTCACATCCCATTCATAAACGCTTTGTCAAATCATCTTTAATCCATAACTTTTAGTAGCTTGGTTAGAAGATGATCTGGAACAAATTTGGTGTCGCTATAGAGTTTAAGGGTCCAGATTTGGTCAGATTACCTATAATGGCCAACTGTATCAAATTTCCTGCATGTGGCTCATAGGGCTGGCATTGACTTCAAGGGCGAAAATTAATATTAATAATAGGAAGAAGAAACGTAACAAACACAATAGTTGCCTGCACAGCTTCGTTGTTTGGCCCTTAAAATAAATTTGTTCTTTAAAAATAAGTTCATGTTCTTGTTTTAAAAAGGAAAATGCAACAACGGATAAATGTTTTGGTTTATTTGTTTCCATTTTTAATTTGAAAATGAAATAATTGAATGATACACAGATTCTGTTTGTCATACTTCACACAGTAAAATAGCTTCAACTTTGTTTTTATGTAGATGATCTTCGTGTGGAGGACGTGGGCCCCCTGCGCATGAGAATGCGTGATCGTCTGCTCTGGGACGAGCCGCTGCAGGTCTCCTGGCTGATGGAGGCTGAGCCCTTCACTGCCTCCCTGCGGGCTGGGGGTTCAGCAGCCAGTGCCAACATGACCTTGGAGCAGAAGACCACCTTCGCCTTCGTCATATTCCTCTTCGTTTTCCTCTGCATGCTGATCGTACGATGCTTCCGCATTCTGCTGGACCCCTACCGCAGCATGCCAACCTCCACCTGGGCGGATGGGCTGGATGGCCTGGAAAAGGGCCAGTTTGATTACACTCTGGCATAGAAGACAGGCAGCCATTCATTTACAGAGGCAGTCATCTCTTTGCTAACATGATTCACCAACTTGCCACCAGGTGGTAGATGTTTATCGAGAGTGAGCTCTTGTTTTCACTCATGTAGATCCTAAATCCAAGATTTGTTCAATTGTGCTTTCATTTCCATGGACACTTTTAATAATGGGTAAAGTAGCATATTGAGGATAAAAGTCTACATAGCTGTTTAGTTAGATTTAGTCACTCCATGACCGAAACAGCAATTCACCAACTTGAGGCTGCTTCCAAAAACACAGGCCATTAAAAAGGGTTTTCACTAATAGTGGATTTGGTGTATGGTGAAATACAAATGGTTTGTGTTGGTTATGGATGCTCAAAATGGTCAAAGAAAACAAGTGTCAAACCTAAAGAAACTAAAGTTAGAAAAAAACATAGCTTTACTGGCATCTGAGCTTTTCCAAAAGTATGATAATACCCCAATGAAGTGTGCTGCAGTGATTCAATAGTTCCTCTGTTTGATGGCGTATTAGTTAGACATGTGCCTATTTCACATGGTTGCCATTTTAAGAATGAAAGAGAGGCTCACATGAGAAGAAACCTGAAGTAGAGGTAAGCAGTCATGGCATTGAACAAACTACTGCTGAGATATGTAATCATTTATGTTGAGAATTGGGCTAAAAGTGCCATTAGTAAGGCTACATAACCAATATGGGAAGTAATGTTAAATATTTTATTGTATACGATAAATTCTATTAATATATTAAGATAATGTAATGCATTCCTGCAGCTTTGCAGTAGCAACCATAATCATTTTTCTTTATAAAAATAAAAGGCAATCTTTTTTCTTAATTTTCTTTTTTTTTCCCACCGGAGCCTCTCTTTCATTCTTGAAATGGGGGCTGTGTGAAATTGCAAATAGTGGTTAAGTTAAGAACCATAGCACTAATAACAAAAGGTGCAGTAGCTTCAAATGTTTGTTGTAGTGTTAATTAATTATGCACTTAAGCAATGATTAGATAGGATATTAGTTTAACCGTTTTCCATCAATCTCATCATCTTCCTTCTAATTAAATCTGCAAAAAAATGAATCCATAATTTTTACCCTTTAATTGCCAAGATTTTACATGACCTCAACGGGTAACAGTTCTAAATGGTGATCAACAAGAAAATATTAAATCTCTTTTCAACAGGAATGACCACCAACAGTCATGAATTTAAGATTATTTGGTGTTGTGTCTTTGGAATCAAAAAAGGTTGTTTTTGAGAGGAAAAAAAAATCTGCTGCTACACAAAAACAAAGAATTCAACAATGCCAATGTTGACATCACGTAAGGTCTTGGCAAATAAAGGGTAAATATAAACATTTGTGTAAAAAAAAGGGGGGGGGGGGGGAAGTGATCGGATTAATCAGTTTAACTTAGAGGCTGTTATCAGCTACAATCAATACGAATTTGAACAATGCACAGGGGTTAATATTGTCTATTTTTGTCCGTTTGGGTGAAGATGATATTAACTACCACCTTGATGGCAGGCCATTATTTAAATTTTTATTTTTTTACAATAAAAGTTTGTCTAAACTGCAACAATCCAAGCTTTACTTCCTGCCCTCCCCCAAAATTCCCTTTGATTACCAACAACATGTTTCCTTTTGTGACAACTGTGAGGAGGCTGCTTTTTTGTCTAAGTTGGTACATTAAACCCTAAAATTGTGGTATGGCCACTTTGGTGACAGACGCTCTGCTAGTGACGTAATGTTAGGAAGATAACAACTGACTCCTCTTTTCGCTTTTAAAACGTCTGTTCTGAACGTTGAGGGTGACGTAAATAGAATTTAATGTTGTAGATACATTTTAACCAAAATGTAAGCAGTTGTTTTTGAAAAACACCTAGTAAAAAGAATCAAGTTTGGACGTTCTATTTACATAAAAATGTCATTGTCATCTGACCTACCTGCATCAGTTGGGTCCATGGACCGTATAAAGCTTTTGGTTAAGGCTGTTCCATTTATTACACAAAATAATCCGTAGCTTATTAGAAATATCTCCGCTCGCACTTCTTGAAAACTTTGCATGTTTCGCTGCTGTTTTTCAACAAGGATGGGCGCCACTTCTTTCTCGTGCGTAACATTGTCAAAAATAAGGATTAAAAGTTTATCCTACTCTGCTGTGTTCCATCCAGTTTTTTGAACACAATATTCCAAAATGCACATTTAAAACAGGTGGATGGAAACGCAGCTAATGGCAGTGTGTCATTAAAGTTTGGGGAAATGGGCGAAGCTAAAATTATGAATTTTAAACCTAAAGCTTGGTTCATGCTAAAGCTAATTTTTTTACTTCTATTTTCATATAGTTGCTGGATAAATCACTGCAGAACTGCAGAATCACATGAAAAATGTATTTATTTGCACAAAGTTTTCTTTCTTTTTTTTACTTTTCGCAAGTTCCCAGGCACACCCACATGGTGTTTCCAACATTCTTGCTGTCAGATTTCACCATTCTGTATTCAAATGAACTCCATCTAAGTGCTTTGTTGCTTATAGTGTGAACTGACCTCAAAACACACTTTTAGCAAATAAGCAGTAGAGTGTGATCGTATGAGAGGGGCGGAGCTTTTGGCGTTGCCTCATAAACTGCCTACCCTGCCTTTAAATATTTACAATTCCAGGGTCTAAATAACATAAAAGGATAAGAAATCCAAAATTGTTCAACGTAACAAAGACTTTGACAAAGTGTTGGGGTTGCTGCCAGCCTCAAGTGTTCAGTCGAGGTATTGCAATTTCTGTCAAAAAGTTTTCGACATGCTACATCCATATTATTGTCAGAATCACATGACCAACCTGCATCACATTACATCATATCCACACGCCATATATCTAGATCACTATTTGGATAACCAGATTTCAGATGGGGACTTTATTAGTGCTGGGACACAGGGTACTATATCTTTTTTATCTAATCCACAAATACAATCGTAGTCTCTTTGTATCTGTGCTGTTGTTCAACTGCCACGTAAAAAACTGTAGAAGAGGAGCTTTTCAGAAACACTTCTGATGCTTTTGTCTAAATAGCCTTAAGATGCGCACTGTAATCTGTCGTCCTCAGAGTTTACGTTTCATAGCGAATCCTATCATGCTTGTGATACATCCTGGGCATTTTTAGCTAATAACATTAGGGATACACAAGTAGCTGAGCTAATAAAGGTGTCATTTGTAAGTTTCTCACCACTAGGTGTCACTTGTGCGAATGCAAACAGCAGAAGAAAGCATAATTGTGCATTAAAAGAATTCTGTGATATTTATTGACGATTTATTTTCTCTTGGGATTGACTGAACATGAACTGAATGGAAGACAATGACACATCTAAGTGGAATACACACATAGCAGACTATAGAGCCGACAAAGTTGGTTTAACAGTCGACTTCGGCTAGGGAAACAGACATAATAGACTCAAATTCCCAGAATCAAATGCATCAACTTACTGTCATCCTCACCAGTGTCTCGAGGTGGTTCTTGCTGTGTTGATAGTTGCTTGTTGATTCTTTGTTTCAGTCACTGGGTCAGTCATTGTTGAATGCTGCCTGGATTTTTTGTCTAGTTCTGTACTTTGCTTCATTAGTTCCTTGTTTTTGTGACTTGAGTTTGTACCATTTTTGGTTTATTATGTTGGCTTGTCAGAGGCTACATATTGTTATTAGTCTTTGCTTCGGACAAAAAAATTCCATTCAAGCTACAACCACCAAACTTAGCTAAACTCGTCTGATTAGGGTTGCTATATTTTCAGACTGGTACCATTAAAAACATATCATTGCCTTATAATGCCCATTGAGAAAAATAAATAAAATGCAACGAAAAGATAGACAAATGGGGGTTCTTTCCATAGCAACCAGACTGTTTGCCATAGCAATCAATTTGTCATATGACAAGAATCTCAGCAAGGAAAAATCATAGAAACATGTGGATTGGTTTAGATCACTCATATTGGCAAGGGGAACTTTGTTTGACATCACTGATTTCTCCAAAAATTATACCTTGGGAACCAGCATATTTTGCTAATAAAAATACTTTTAATTGGCACATCTACAAGCCAACATCAAAGTTTGTGTACAAACTCGATTCATTTAGTTTGTGTTCTTGAATTAGCGATGGTGAAATTACACTGAGGCTTCAGAGCTTGTGTCACTTTTTCTATAGTCAGACCGCGCGCGGCTCATTTTCCAGTGCAGTTTTAGTTGTTTAGTGGCTAAAATGCACCAGTATTAGTCATTAGAGGAAAGTTTTGAGAGTGCGAACATGTTGATCTTGTATAGCAGGAAACGTACATGGATTTTCTATTTTCTTTTATTTTTTGTTGATTGTGCATCGAAGGTTCAGTCTTAAGCCCAGTCTCCAAGGGTTGCTGTTACTCCAGGTGGCCACCAGGTGTTTTTGAAGCTTAGGATCTTTACCTTTGCCAGCTCAAACTCTCAGACCTTTATTGACCAATCACGCATTTGGTTTTGTTTACCTGAAAATCAAATGAGTAAAACATGCATCTGGGTTCTTCTGTGGTTCCCAAAAACCAATAAACATCTGGTTGTCAATGGGAAACTGTTTCAAGCGGTCAGTCGACAAATTGCTGTTCCAGTCACTCTCTGTCACACATCCAGGGGGAAAGTGTAAGCTCCTGAAGACACCATTCTGGGTGACAGAAAGTTAATGCAAGGGATTATGGGACACTGAGTCTGGGTTTTGAAGCCACCCTCAACTGCAGATTGTTACAGTTGGATATCCATCAATGTCCAAAAGCAAGGTTTGAAAGATGGAGATAATTTTCTTTTAATTAATTAAAAAAAACTTTTAATAGCAGTGTAACAATACATCTCAATACAAAATTCTAGTCACTTCTGCAACTCCTTTTCCTTGCCGTCTTGATTTATGCAATATTTACTACAGGAAAATGATATTTTACTCATATTTTAAATGAGAAAGATTATAAAATTAGCTCTCTCCATCACTTACAGTAATAAAAGAAGACTTATTGCAAACAGTAACACTGCCCCTAGTGGATGGAACGCTCTCATACAAACCTAAACTAAACCCTTAGCTTTGTGGATTCAAAACATTTTAAATTCAATTTTTTCCAATGACAGTTTATTTTATAAAAATAGTGTCGTAATATATCATGATGCATATCGCATTATAGACATAATATGGAGGTATTGTTACACCCCTATTTATTAACATATTGTTTCGCAAAAAGGTACACAGACAGTTTTTCGCTTCTGGATGGAATTAGGCGTGAAAAAGTGTCGAAATGACTCAGTGAGGATCTTTCTATTGCTTCGTTTGAAACAGTTACAGTTTCTGAATAAAAATGCACATTTTTTATGTCAACATTTTTATGTGCAGAGGTTGCAACAACTAATGAAGCCTTTGCTTTTCTTCTTTGATTTTATGTCATTGTTAGCTGTTTTTGTTATTTCTTTACAGAAACCCTTACATATTGCACCTTTAAATCATTTGTAAACCCAGTAAAGTCACATGGTAGGAACGTCAGGATTTATCAGCCTTGGCACAATAAATATGACATTCATAGGCTGTAGTTTTGTATCGTAATTGTTAAAATGTGAAGCTGCCATCAAGAGAACCGTCACAATGTGATATTGCCATCTGAGCCTTTGAGTCAACTGCCAATGTTACAATCCCATTCCTGAAGAGCTGAGCAGTGATTTACTGATGATAAATGTGTTTATCAGTGACGTTAATGCTTCTCTGCTGTGTTTTATATGAGCTAATTGATTGTGATGATGTTCATTGCACTAACTGATCAAAGCTGGTTTCACTGTGAGCTTCAGAGCACTTCATCCAGGATGTTTTCTTGTGTGTTTAGTGACAGATGTGCAAAGAGTATTCTGAGCTTAGTTGCTGCTATAAATGCTGCGAAAGATTTAAGGATGATTTTCATCCTTTAATGAAAAGTGCTGCTCTTGAGATGATAAAAAAGCAACATGTAAATAGATCTGGCTCGGGGGCTGTGCAGAGGCTCAATGTGATCAGAGTTTTAATGACTTTTGTGAGAAGTAAATGTTGTGCTGTTGAGTGCTGGAACACTAGAATGGTAAAATAAATAAAAAAATATGTGAACCATGATGCTTTACCTTGTCACCGTGTTTTATTGTGAATATAAAATGCATGTTTTATTTATTCAAATATGTGAATTACTCATTAAAATAAACATTAGTCTGATTTCTAAAAAATGGCAAGGAACAGACCTTTTCTAAAGGAAAGGTAACCTGAAAAGTTATAAATTGTATTTATAGAGCCTAAGTCCCTGGGACTTATTACAGGTCCTCCTCAAAAAAATGTGCATATTGTGATAAAGTTCATTATTTTCTGTATGTTACTGATAAACATTAGACTTTCAGATATTTTAAATTCATTTACTCACAACTGAAGTACTTCAAGCCTTTTATTGTTTTGACATTGATGATTTGACAAACTTTTTTTATTACTCTTTTTAGAAAAAGTATAAATTCCCATAAAAAGCAATAAAACTAAATGAAATGTTCAAAAAGAAAAGTCCTCAAGTGTTTTTTTATGAAACATTGAGGATGAACCAGACTTCACATTTATTATTTCATATAAAAAGACATTATATTTTTCTTTTGCATGATTTTATATCCACATTTAACTAGTTTTATAACAAGGAACAATTGTTCAACCACGGCCAAAACGCTCCCCTATGTCAGGCAAAAGATTGTACATTTACAAAGGCAGGAATGGGCTATGAGACCATCTCCATACAGCATGGTGAGAAGGTGACAACAGCAGGTGAAATTATAGACAAAGCAACTTAAAATAACTGTTCACTATTGGTCTGGGGCTCCACACAAGACTCCACCTCCTGAAATGGAGTAACAGTGAAGAACTAGTGCAAAACTACTCCAGAGGTTCTCACCTTGAGACAACTAGGATGAGTCACCGAGGAAACAATTGGTGTGTCGAGCTGAAATTCTTCCAGTCAAAGATTAGCACATGTACAGCCTATCTTCATTTTATGTAGATATCTGAATATTTCAGAAGAGCACTGGGTGATTGTGTTGTTCAGATTAAACCAAAATAGTTGTCTGGCAACACTTCAACTCGCTGTGTTTGGAGCGGTGCTGCCAAACATGGCTGTGGAAACATTGTTTTTGGGGAGTGCCATACATACTTGCCTTCTCTCAACTAGGACTATGAAAAAAGTCAATGTTTAAAAGTAACAAAAAAGAAAAACACACAGGATTACAACAAAAGAAGAAACACAATAAAGATTTCTGAGTTACCTTGACGATAAATAGCTATTCTTATTGGATAATACCATTCCATCAGTAATAATAATAATACATTTTATTATTTGGGCGCCTTTCTTGACACTCAAGGTCGCCTTACAACAAGTGAAGTTAAAATTTAAAAACACACTAAAAGATAGAACAGTAAAACAAAACAGTAGGAGTTTAAGAACAGCACAGTTATTATTTAAGGGAATAAGTCGATCTAAAAAGATGAGTTTTGAGATTCGATTTGAAATGTGGGAGTGTATCAGTGTTGCGGAGGTCAGGAGGGAGAGAGTTCCAGAGCTGGGGGGCAAAGCGACTGAAAGCCCTGCCCCCCATAGTAACAAGACGGGCAGAGGGGACAGAGGGTAGAGGAGAGGAGGAAGAGCGGAGAGAGCGAGCAGGTCTGGCAATAGAGAGGAGATCAGCGAGATATGGAGGTGCAAGGTTGTGGATGACTTTGAATGTGAGGAGCAGAATTTTGTATTGAATGCGGTGTGTGATGGTGTTGTAGAATGGGTGTGATGTGGTTGGTGGAGGGTGTGCGTGTTATAATGCGAGCAGCTGAATTCTGAACCAGTTGTAGTTTATGGAGAGATTTTTGTGGGAGACCAAACAGAAGAGAATTGCAGTAATCCAGGCGGGAGGTGACGAGACTGTGAATAAGTACAGCAGTGGACTGAGGAGTAAGGGAGGGATGGAGACGATGTATATTGTGGAGGTGGAAGTATGCAGAGCGGGTGATGTTGTTTATGCGAGATGTGAAAGAGACACCCAGACTCTTAGCCTCTTGGGAGGGAGAGATGGAGGAGCCATCGATAGGAATGGAGAAATGTTTAGTGTAGATTTAGTGCCTACCAGAAGAAGTTCAGTTTTATTGTTATTGAGTTGGAGAAAGTTTGAGGTGAACCAGGATTTAATTTCATTGATACAGCTAGGGATAAGGGATGATGGTGGGTGTGAGGAGTTAGGTTCGGTGGAGATCTAGAGCTGGGTGTCATCCGCGTAGCAGTGGAAGTGAATATGGTGTTTCCGGAAAATGTGGCCGAGTAATGGGATGAGTTTCACCTCTTCTTCAGACACCCTGTTTGTTTTGACAAGATGATGCGGAAGAAATTGACTTCCAAAGACAGATCCTTGAGGGTCTGTGTGACCAGTACGATCCCAATGCAGCTGCATTCAGATCAGCTTCTGCTCTGTCAACTATAGTTCCTTTACCATCTCACCATAACATTTGTTGACAAAACATAGTGCAGTCAAATGAAATAATCCATCCATCCATTTCCTGTCACCCGCTGATTCCTGCTTAGCATCACAGGGTTCTGCTGGTGCATCATGAGAAAGGCAGGACACACCCTGCTCAGGTCACAATTCACAATTCTTTGGGATCCAGAGTACCTGGAGGAAACCCAAACCAAAGATTCATTCCCACTGGAACAAAGAGAACCTCTTGCAAGCGCTAAACATTCACAAACTCACCCCTGAACCTTCTGGAAAGCCTTCCAAGAAAGTTGAAGGTGATTGGAGGCTGACATCATATTAATCCTGACTAATAATGAGATTTCACTTGGTCATGCTTAATGGACAAATACAGTCTAATGGTTGGTTTTATCCGTTTAATAAATAAATCATGACGTGAATATAGAATGGATGAAAAACTAATATATCACGTTGAATTGTTAATAATTTAATTTGCTGTCTTGGATTTAAAGGTAGAACCTGTTCACGGATGGACTATACTTATACAAACATTTATGCATCTGGCTGATGTTTTATACAAATTGTTAATATTCCAAGGAACACACGTGTGATTAATCTTGGGATTCATTTCCTATAGTGCCAAAAATGCTTGAATTAACACAGTTTTTGGCACCCCAAACTGCTTTGAACATGTTTCATTCAAAGAAAAGGGGTTAACTGGATTAATTTGAATGAATAAGAATTCACAAGAACAAGAAATTCTCGTTTGAAAGATGTAACCCTCCCTCCAATAGTTGTCCCCAATCTGGAATCATACATGTGTAGACGATAGTTGAGCAAACAAGGGTATCATACACAAAAGCATAATTTTATGTTCAAAATGCAAATATTTTTTAAACTTTCCATTCAGAATTCTGATCATTTCTGCAGATCACATAGTCCTTGAGGAAATTAAAGCAGTTTTGCCAGTGTGCCACTAGAGGCGCTCTATGCATCAACTGTGATTGGTGGGGACTTTTATGCTTGGAAACGCTAAGCTTTTTTTGTACATCACAACGGTTATATTTTATTTTACATTAGACTTTCGCTTTACGATTCTTTATACAGAGTTTGTGTTATTTTCTGCTAAATCTTTGACAGGTTTTTGCTCTCTGTCTGGCCCCACAAAAATCATTTTCTTGCTGAGACTTAATATCAGAACCTAAAAGTTGGCAAAACAATAAAAGGAAAACAGAGACAGAGAAAACTAAAGTTAAGAGAACATTGATGGGTACTTTAGAGACCATGTAAATAATTAGTTCATTGAAGCAATAAAGTCTTTCAGTTTTATGGAGATGGAAATAGCATGAAAACAAGATCACATAAAAATTTGTGAATATGGAACTTGGCCAGTAAAAAAAAAACAATATTCACAAGATGGCCTTCATTCTTATTCAAATGGTCATGGAAACTGAAAATTAAGTTCATTAATGAGTGTGGTTAAATTAACCACGACAAATCATAGAGTAGCATGCAGCAGTGTGAGCTAAAATAATATTGATGAACATTAATAGTGAAGCTCGAGGACACAAGTGCAAGTTCACAATGACTCTTTATAAGTTCTTTATTAATTCAGAGCAAGAGCCGCAATGCACAATAGTCTTCATCAATTCATGTAAAAATTACTTAGTTTTACTCTTATTTTTATAATAAACGAGCGGCGTTGTATTTAATAAGCGCTGAGCGCTTGTTTCTGCACTGGGATCTATGTCCAGGTCATAGAGCTGCCAATCAAAACCGTACTAACCAATGAGTGCGAAGCACTATTATCCCCGCCTCCAAAGAAAGTTTGTGCCAGAATGACAAACCATACTTTCAGGATCCCAAGCGAAAAATTAGAGAGCGAAAGTGAAGATGCTGAGAGAGTAATCAAAACTCTGAGATGCGAAACATAGGCTGAAAATAAATCAATGGCAATTTTTATGGTAATTATTTGATTTTATGGTAATTATTTGATAACTTTTGTTTTCAGGCTCTTATTTGTTTCTTTGTAATCAATTTATTTTTGTTAGTTTAGCCAAAATTACATTTGTTTTATTGCCACAAAATGAATCGTGGAAGAACAAGACCTGTGATATGGCTTGTGTTTTTGAAAGTTCTGGCACAAAACAAAGCACAATGGCACCAAACATGCTTGGAACAGTGTATAAGTTTAGGAAATGTTTAGATGATGCCACATTGTTTTGACCTTGTCTTTGCTTTTCTGGGGACTTATGAATTTTAATTTTATCTTAACACTTTTGATTTTATTATTAAACATAAAAACTGTTTGTTATCAATTTTTGAGTTTTTTGCAGTAACAAAATGTAATTCTCTGAATAGTATTTTGGACAAATATCAGGGTTGTAGTGAAATTATTATATAATGTAATGAAACAAAATTAAATGTTTTTTTTTCTATTATATTCAGCACTGCCCTCCAAAAAACGTTTTGAATGTAAATTATTAGAGCAAACTATAATATACAGAAGTAATAAAGGTTTTAAAAAGGACCTGGACTTCCAAGGGTTAAAGGCTTCTAAAAAAAAAATACAATATCCACATACACTTGTGAAAAAGGACCCATTTCAGAAAACGATATTTCTACAAAAATATAAAAATTTGATGTGAAAAAACTCCTGACTGTAAAAGTCATAAACTAAAATTACCGGTACTTATTTGATTAGTCTACATTAAGAAACAATAACAGTGTGAGTAGCAAATTGCCTTCAGTTTTTATTACCTGAATTCATTTATCGCCTCATTTAAACACAGAGGATCTTATGTCGTGAAAATAATAGACTCCACTCTTCTGACTGAACTTCTTTGCCTGTTCCTGTTGAGCAGGAGAGTCTCCACCCCTGCTCTTCACGAAAGAGATGAGCACATCTGACAGATCTCGCGAGACTATTTCCTCTCGCGGTGACTACTAGCATCGCTGCCTACTGCAGTGCGCGTATAAAGCCGTGAGACTGGCGGGCACGAGAGGAGGAGTTGCGGCAAGGTCGCGCAGCATCACGGGCACATTAGCTTCAGAAAGATCAAGTCAGAGAGATCGTTCTGGGTCTGTAGATTCCCTGTGAGAGCTCACACAGGGCTGAGGGCTGGATAGTTCTCTGGGCGCGTTGAACTTGTCAGGAGTTAGTTGTTGACTGGACGTGCTGCTGTTCTCCATTTGCATCCGCATGTGTCTGTCGCGCTGCGGGTTCAGCGGGAAGCTCGCCGCGTTGTTTTAGTCTTCCTGCAGCATCTGTACAGCCGCTTTTTCATATAAGTTGGCTTCTTTGTACTTTTTGGGGACATTGCTTGCTTGCTTTAAAAACACATTCTTTGTCACATTATGTCGGCTTCACCACCACCGCCCTCCACCACCACGGGTGAATATCTCTCTGCGCCCGAACCGGAGGCTCTCAAACCCGCCGGTCCGACACCGAGCCAAAGCCGCTTTCAGGTGGATCTGGTGACCGAATCCGCAGGCGTCGGTGAAACCCATGTCGGCTCCGACTCATCCCCAGGTGAATACGCCAACGAACAGCATTCCGACTTCCTCCGGGAGTCTGAAGCAGGCGGGGAGGAAGCCAAGGGCCGGTTTCGGGTGGTGAACTTTGCGGCCTCGAGTCCGGACGCCGCTCCGGCGGAAACCGCGCAGAACGGAGACACGGTGATGAGCGAGGGGAGCCTCCACTCTTCCACCGGCGGCCAGCAGTTTCATCACTACGACACACACACGAACACCTACTACCTCCGTACTTTCGGACACAACACCATCGACGCCGTGCCCAAGATCGACTTCTACCGGCAGACTGCCGCTCCGCTTGGCGAGAAGCTCATCCGACCGACCCTCTCTGAGCTGCACGACGAGCTGGACAAGGTACACCGAAAAACCATTGGCTTCTTTTATTTACCCATAGGGCCAGTTAAACACATTTAGCCATTTTGTGCGTAGCCGTTTATTTAAATATCAGCAGCGCTCAACTGAAATAACGGACACTTTACTGGTCATTTGGCTCCCACGCTGCTTCAGTGGATCAGTCACATGCACCAGGACAGAAGCTTGGTATAGGAACATTTAACACTTTCAGTGCCAGCAGTTTAGAGTTACCCCACATACCAGAAAGTACTGGGTTGCAAGGGCGTCACTTTGTCCTAAAAATTGGGGGGTTGATATCTCTTCCTAAATCAATAACTAAATACTTTTTGCATTAAACGCCAAAGAGGTCCACTGAAAATTTGCTTGACACAAAGTAATGTCACCACATTATTTATTTATTGAAATATTTACTATTGTTAGAGTCAGTTTAATTTGGTGTTCCTGTATTAGAAATGATGATTACGGGGATTTAGCTGTGAACTTGAGTATTTCAGTCAATTTAAAGCCAGTTTTCCAGATGTTTGTGATCTAATGTTTGGAAAGCTATGTTTTGAGTAAGGATGATCCACACTGGGCACGATATGGTACACGGTAAACATCACAATATTATGTCCACAATACGATTTGCATCACAATATTTATCAAAAAATGTAAAAAAAATTGACACATGACCATTGAAAACCCAATTTAAAAAGTTTGCCATAAAGCTAAGACTTCTGGGGTGTTGCTTGATATTTATTAGATTGTGTTATAGGATTCAGCCTCTAGGGTACGGTAAACTCAAAGTACGAAACAATAGAGGAAGATGTTTCTTCAAAGAAAGTTCCATTATACGCTTTAAATTATCATGCGGGTGGCCTTCCAGCTAGAATGTTTTCGTTTCGAGGGTTGCTGGTGACCTTTCTGGAAGGAGTTTGCATGTTCTCCCTGTGCTTGCGTGGGTTTCCTCCGGGTACTCCGGTTTCCCCCACAATCCCAAAAACATAATCTAAATTCCCCTTAGGTGTGAATGTGTGAGTGAATGTTGCCCTGTGATGGAAGGGCGACCTGTCCAGGGCGTGACCCCGCCTCTTGCCCAATGTGAATTGGTGATGGGCACCGTCGGACCCCGTGACCCTGAAAGAGAATTAAGTTATGATTGAAAAAGTATCATGCTGTAGTTTTTGTTACACCCTTACTTTTGAGTGTTGTTTTCAGCATGTCACTGTTGAAAAAAAAAAGAAAATTTATTTATTGATAATTTTGGACTTTCGTTAGATTTTAAACTTTTTTTTTTTTTTTTTACTGGTGCAAAAAGTGTTAATATTGTTGTAATCATTCGAAATCGAGAAAGTTAAAGTATTTTATTTTTAAGTATTTTAAAGTATTCAACTCTGGCAGTTATAGCAACTGCACCAACAAACACATCCCAGACATGTTTAGGTAGTTTAGTCTTTAATAATTGTCATTGTGGGTTATTTCTTAAAATATTCATGTTTGTGAAACGGGTATAAACTGTTGAACATTGCTTTTGTTCTGAACTATTTGGCGATAGGTGAATATTGCTTTAGTGTATGTAAATGCCAGTTTGAGTCTGAAAATGGGCAACCATATCTAATATTGTGTGACTCGGCCCTTTGGCTGTGTTCCTGCCTATTGGAGCTAGTTTAGTACTGAATACATGCATTGGACACTGGTTACATCAAACATGAGGTGTTCTTTCACCTGTGGTGCAGTTCATCTGGGCTGGACCAACAGCAACAATCTGCTTTGTTGAAGTGAACCAAAATGCAGTCATGTGACATTCACATCTGGCGGACTATATGACTTAAAAATATTTTTGACAATTGAGAAACAACTTTGCTGGTTGGTTTTATCTGTTGACATAATTTTCTCTAGTTTGACTTCAGACACACAATTTCGATAAGGCTCCTCATAATAACAGGTTTGTCCATGAGCTGCCGTGAAACTTTGAATTTCGATCAACAAAGCATACCAGCATCCCATAATGCCATGTGCAGCTGAATAAGTTCAAAATGTACAGTGTGTCTTGGTCTGAGTTTGGATTGGTTCATTGAAACCAGGTTCTTCAGAGTTCATTGAAGGCTTACAGACACCACCTCTTAAATGATGTCTTTGTATGTGTTTCTTGGTCTTTACTTACAATACCAATATGGAGTTAGCAAATTCCAGAAAGAATGAAACACATCCCAACTTCTACAAACAGTTATGCTATAACATCAGAACTTTATACCCAAACCATTTTCCAATATTCACAGATGGATCAAAATCAGAGGCTCAAGTTACTACAGCAGCAGTCTTTGGAAATGATCAAAAAGTTATCCGCCTTTCAGACAATAGTTCCAGCTTTTCAGCAGAAGCGTACGCCTTGTTACTGGCAGTAGAACAGATCGGAAGATCTACTCAAAGTAACTACATCATCTTTTCTGATTCAAAGGCCGATCACTTCAATTCTGATAAAAGTAAACCAACTTTATCTGAAGAACTTCCACATCATCTTCTGCTGGGTCCCTGGCCATAATTGGTCCAGTAGGAAATGAGAGGGAGACGGAATGGCACTCAGACGGAATGGCAATCAGAATGGGAGAAACAACAAAGAAATAAGTTATATGAAATTCAACCTAAAGTTGGAGCACAATATCAAAAACCTGAGATCAGAAGAGAACAAATCATCTTTACTAGAAGCCGAATAGGTCACACTAGACCGACACACAGCTTTTTACTCAAAGAAAACTGCCCCAAAATGTGAACAATGCAAATGCAGACTCTCAGTCAGACATCTGCTGATAGAATGCCCTGTATATGATTCCATGTGGAAATGACATCTGAAATCTGACAACTTAAAAGAAATCCTCTCAGTTCCTAGCAGACTTTTACATTTTATTTTCAAAACTGATTTACCATACTTGTTTTAATAGTTGAGGGAATATATATTTTTAAATAAAGTTTTAAACCTTTTTATACCAAATACAACATATAGGCATGAAATAACCTTTGCTGTTGTTTTGGTTATAAACAAATAAACTTGCAATACCTGCCCAAACAACCATACCAAAAGGGAAGCCAACTTGACCTGAACTGAACAAACTGGTGTAAAAGCACCCCAAGTAAACACCAAATGCATCAAACCATTGCCCAGGGGTCTAGCACCATTCATGTGTTTCAGACACCAGCGTTAGGAGTGAAGTAATGAAGGCTGATCAAGTATTTGTTCTGAGAGTTCATTTATACTGAACTAAAAGCTAGGTGCAAGTTCAGGGGGTTATTGAACACACTCCGCTTTAAAGATTGCCTTCAAGGCAATGACTAGATATTTAATGAATGGTTTGTCATTGAACGTATAGTGAAGTCTGTAGTAAAAGAGGTGAGTCACTCAGAGAAGAGGTGAAACAATTCAGAAGATATTCATAGGAAACTTTCTCTTTAGAAGAACTTTCTCTTAGCCAGAAAGGGGAACAATCGAACCTCTTTTTTTTTTCCATCATCTTGAGTCACGTTAACTTCTTTCTGGGAATTGTATTTCTACACTGCCCTTGTTTGTGTCATGATTATGGCAAAGATGGATTTTTGTTAATCTTAGTTTACTATGCTTACTTTGTTTTGTCTAGAGTAAAGTGCAATTGATTAAACAAGGGTCAGTGAGACACTGGCTTGTCTTTTCAGATAAAAAACACATTAGGAATCATTTTTTTTTTAATTGTAAAATCTCTCTTTTATTTGTCCCCAAAAAATTTTTTAGCATGTTACAATTTTTTTTTTGTAGTGTGATGACCAGTATTGGAAATGTTTCACTAAAGTTGTAGCTTAGTTTTTAGTTGGTTTAAGAAGCTTAAATTTCTGTCTTTGAAGGCTTTTTTTCTTGATGGCTTCTTGCTCTCTATTTTGTGGAAAGTCTGTTAATTTTTGTTTATTTCAGAATTTTCTTCATGCAATTTCTGGGTTTCTTCCATCCCGAACCTCTCTTCCATTCTCAAAATGGTGGCTACGTGAAATAAGTGATTAGATGCATGGCATCAGGTGAAGGACAATTTTTTTTTTTTTTTTTTTAAACAGCATTGACCTTCTAATAGGGGTGTAACGGTACGCTAAAATCGTATTCGGTTCGGTACAGTGTCTTGGAGAGCTCGGTTCGGTTCATTCGGTTCGGTACAAAACAATAAAAACTTACATAATCTTTATTTTGAAAAGCTGCCAATACACAATAGAATTCTTGCATAAAATAAATAAAAGTGACACATTTGGGTGATATTTTAAATAAATTGCACTCTTTATAAAGAAAAACACATTTTATTAAATAAAAAATGAAATACTGTAACTAGTTAGGACCTGAAAACTTTTAACACTAGCAACAGCTTTAGCTTGTATATCAACAAAACTAACTATTCAAGTTTTAAGTTTTTGGCTAAAAAGATGAACCTATCCACATTTTCTGAAGAGAGCACAGATCTGGTTGCAGTGACAATATCTCCAGCAGTAGAAAATGTTAGATGTGTTGCCTGCCCGATCTCCGTGGAACAATGTCGGCATACAACTTTAAATTTATCCACTCGTCTATCCCCGTTATGTATTTTAACAGAGAAGCCAAAGGCGATTTTCCGCACGGACGCTATTGAGTGTCGCACAGTACAGCTGCACGTCCCTCAATAGCGTCCGTGCGGAAACTCGCCTAGGAACATGGTTCCGCTGCGCTTAATATCGCGCTAATAATACATTTATATTATTTAATACAAATACCGAATACCGAAACGGTACGCAAGTGTCCCGAACCGAACAGGCCGTACCGAAACGGTTCAATACATACCGTGAACCGTTACACCCCTACCTTCTAAATATGAATAGTCGCAGATTACAATATTGTTTTGTCAAACTTTGGAGCAGGGGTTTCAAACACATAAACAGCATTACATTTGTACATATAATGTCCTGTAAATAGCGTTACATTTGTAATAAAATTGCTAATGAATTGTTTGCTAAGGAACCTAAAGCTAATTCTTGTCTAAAATCAGAGGCAAAATAAAACAGTACATCAACAAATCCAGTAGAAATCCATGTTTATTTTATGTTCATTTAAAACCGCAGTGTAGTGCCGTTAAACACAGTAGAGGGTTATTCCATTTACCACACTGTTTTGCTTGGTAGTTAGAGCCCAGAGATGTGCAAAGAGTTTCAATATAAAGTGAAAGGTTTGTTCCTGACTTCTAAAACACATTATAAATTCGGGGGAAAATTTGAATGTTTTTATTTTTTGAAACAATTATTTTTCAGGAAATATTTGTTTATCAGAATTTTAACTTTCAGAATCTGGTTCTTGGCTGCAAATAAATAAATAAACAAAACGATTAATAGAAATAATGAGAATAATTATTCTCTTTGATTGGTCTGGTCTGGCCCCCAGAAACTCAAATAGTGCGCCATGCAGCCTGTGAGCTGTGCCTGTGACTAAATTAATACATTCAATCCATTCTTTTGTCATCTGGTATTTTTTTCCTACAAGTAGAAATCAGTCATTTAATTAATTTTGTGACTATATTTTTTGAAAATTGAGGGTTTTTTTTCCTATGGGAAATTTATATTTGTATGAAATGTATTTATTTTATCTGCTAAGCTACAAATGTTGACCACTTTAACTATGGTTTAATATATTTTAACCCCTCAATAGTAAAACAAAAATCCTTTACATAGAGTGGAGTTCCTGTCCGGTCTTGCCAGAGGGGGCTAAGCAGGTTAGACTCCTGACCCTGTAGTCATTTCCCATCCTTCTCCCTATTTCTACCTGCTTCTCTTCCTGTGATTATACTTTCCAGTCTATTCTAAATAAAGGCTCTTAAAAGCCAAGTGTAGAATGTAAAATACAAGCTTCAGTCTTTACACAGAAGGAAAATTAGCTGTTAACTTGGCCGCTTGAAAATGTTTTTGTAGCCTGTGGGTGCCGTAGGTGCATGTCCGAAACCATTACAAGTCGTCAAATGATTTTTTTTGCTCAATGACTGCTTAAATAATTGCTCATTGGTTCCAATATTTCAAGCTTTGCGTGGTGATGCTTTGTAGGGGGTGGGATGCATCGTGAGCTTTGACCTGTGCGAGGGTTTGTGCGGTTACTGGTGTCTGTAAGGACCGTGACGATGGGAAATGTTATCTTCAGATCAGACTCTCCACTGTATCTTTGTACATGCAGTTCACTGTTGTGACAACACAAGGCCAAGCTGTGTTTACATTCTTACTGTAGTCTTAGATATGCTACTGCTGAGTGTGTGGGTATCTTCTGCTGTTGGCGCTCCGAGGATCCCTGCTGATTCAGAATAACTGCTTTGTTTGTGAAGCAGTTGGTTTGCTGTAAAGGTCTCAAGAGTGTTTAAAATATTGTCGTTCCCCTGAAACACGGGCATAATGTGTGTTTGTGAACTTTCTGGCACTGAACAGACTCCTTCTAGCTGGAGGCAGTAGTGTTCAGGTCTCTGATGATGCTGACGATGGCAATTTGGCAGATTCTGATGTTTAGGTCATTTGAAAGTAACTTGGATGCCAGGTTTGAGAAAAGCGTCTTTGAGAATATGACGCAGAAATGTTTTAACAGTAGTTTCCACTCATTTGGGCTTCACAAATGCTGAAGGCAGCCTCTCTTGGGTTAAAATTGGCAGGTCACAAAAAAGAGATTTTGATGAATGATTGCGAAACATGCAAAACGTCAATTAAAGTTTAGATCACTCTCCAAACCTCTTTTATAAGTAGGTTCTAGCAGCTTGAGTGGTGTACACAACCTGTAAATGTTCGGATCTCTGAAAGAGGTTCTGCTATAAATAAACCGATAAGAAAAGATAAGTGGTAGGGGTTAAGTTTAGTTTATTGAACGTCAGCAGAGCAGCCCTGAGAACAGACCTGTTTTCAGTTGGGTTTGTGATGATACTTGAATGGATTTTCTGCCTCCATTTGTTTTTCTGTCCAGCTGTAATTGTTTTCACGAGGCAGAAGAAATAGCGCGAGTTCCCTTCTGAAGTGAATTACAGATGTTTTTGAGGCACATGGAAATAATCGTGATTTAATAAGTGAACTCCTGATTCAATGAAGCCACTAGAAGCCACATAGTAGAGCTGCATCCGATACACTCTTCTCAAACTGATGACCCATCACCTGAATATTCTTTTATTGACAAAAAGCCAAGAGAGAGTTTTTGCTAAATTTATTTTCATTAAAAAAGTTGATTCTGCTCTGGGAAATGCAGGTTTTAAGGTGTTGAAGATTTGGGTGTTCGGAAGGAAAATTTTAATTGACATGTCATACCAATTAAAATGGTTTAAGAAAATCGCAAGCAGTGCTAAATTCTATTGTTAAAATGTTGAGAGAACCTGAACCTTTTTTGAGGTCAACACAAATGTCTGTTTGAAAGAATAGTGCCTAAATTTTTGCAGTTGCAAAGTAACATTTTTTGAATTGTTCAGATAATTAGTTCTGTAGTGTTGAGGGTTAGAAAATTAAGAAATTTGAACACGACCTTTAGAATAAAATCTACTGCAGTGAATTTCTAATTAAACCTGGTGAATTCCGAACCTTAAATGTGAAGTACAAATGGGAAGGATTTTTTTTATTGTGTTTAAAATTTTTGTAAAATAAATATTTAAGCTTTATAACTGGCCTTAAATGATGATAAATCAATTTATCAGTAGATTAACATAAATAAATGTGGAATGAATAATCCAGTGCATCTAATGGTCATATTAACTGGAAGAACATATTATGCAAAACTTACTTGTATAGCTTTCTACCATGTTTTAAGGTTATTTCACTAAAGACATATTTACAGTTGTTTGAACATTGTTTTCGTAATCTTATGTTCATAGGATTCAAAACGGCTTGAGTACATTGATGTGTACTAGGGGTGTAACGGTACGCTAAAATCGTATTCGGTTCGGTACAGTGTCTTGGAGAGTTCGGTTCGGTTCATTCGGTTCGGTACAAAACAATAAGAACTTACATAATCTTTATTTTGAAAAGCTGCCAATACACAGTAGAATTCTTGCATAAAATAAATAAAAGTGACACATTTGGGTGATATTTTAAATAAATTGCACTCTTTATTAAGAAAAACACTTTTTTTTTTTAAATAAAAAATGAAATACTGCAACTAGTTTAAGATTACCTATCCACATTTTCTGAAGAGAGCATAGATCTGGTTGCAGTGACAATATCTCCAGCAGTAGAAAATGTTAGATGTGTTGCCTGCCCGATCTCCGTGGAACAATGTCGGCATACAACTTTAAATTTATCCACTCGTCTATCCCCGTTATGTATTTTAACAGAGAAGACAAAGTGTTCCCAAACAGGAGACCGTAGTGAGGTGGGAGGCTCTTCAAGCTCTGGCTTCTCTTTCGCTGTTCCCATTTCTCACAGCTACTCATGCAGCTCTACTGTGCGTCACTCAATAGCGTCCGTGCGGAAACTTGCCTAGGAACATTGTTCCACTGCGCTTAATATCGCGCTAATAATAAACTTACATCATTTAATAAAAATACAGAATACCGAAACGGTACGCAAGTGTACCGAACCGAACAGGCCGTACAGAAACGGTTCAATACATACCGTGAACCGTTACACCCCTAATGTGTATTAACACTTGATTGTGTTCATACAGTTTAAAAAGAGATGCTCTGCTTAGATTCATCATCGCATTCTGAGTGGCGATTGGGAAATGACGACTGACGGTATCGCCTTATTCAAAGATGTTGTTTATGATTAATAATACGTACTCTCTAGAAGGGTCTAACTTTTCTAAATGCATTGAAATAGGTATAATATGGCCCCTTTACAGGTAGTAGTCTTCTAGTCAAGACTGCCTTGACCAAGACCCAGCCGAGATCAGAGAGTACAGAGACCAAGACAAGAACAAGGCCTGCTAAGCTGAGACCAAGTCAAGACCAAGACTCAAAACAATTACTTTTCTTAATTCCAAACGACGGATGTTGCTGTAGTTTTACAAGTTTTTGCAAGCACCCTTTTTCTGTTATATTGTCTAAGCAACAATCCATCTATAAAGTTCTTATAATTTTTACGAGCAGTTTTCACCTATGACCACTTTGTGAGAACTTGCTATGTACCAAGAAGTCATCCATTTTAAATTAAAGTTAAATTACTTTAATTAGTGTGGCTGTGTTGATTTCATCCTTCAGACCTGCAGCTCTGTTCATGATCCTCATCATCATGGTCCCAACTCCCCTTTTTAGCCAACACCTCCTGCAGTCATCAAAGAAGGTATAAAAGACCACAACTCCCAAAAGCCCCCCTCACTTAAAGGTAAACGCTACGTTTTAGCGTGGTGATGTTAGTTTCCATAAAATAATTAAATAGAACCAATTAGTGCTGGGCGATATGGAAAAATCATATATCACGATATGGATTATTTTATATCACGATAACGATATATATCACGATATACCACAATAAAGTACGTTTTCAGTTATTCTCTGAAAAGTTTGACAAAAGTATCATACTTTTTTACTTTCATACTTTTTTTGCAACTTTATTTTGAAGTGACATTTAACTGAACGGTCACAAATGAGAAAAACTACATTTTAGTGCAGCAATGTAAACGTATCAAATGACAACAGATGTGGTGGAGGTAGAGCTACAGTAGCCTTCACATTTTTTAACCACATCATAGTTTATTTTTATAATACTATTTAAATAACTACCGTATTTTTCGGCTCATAAGACGCACCGGCACATAAGACGCACCCAATTTTTAAAGAGGAAAATCCAGAAAAAAAAGATTCTGAACCAAATACTGTTGTAAAATATTTTATATCAACTGTGTAAAAGTTAACAGCCAAACATGTAACATGAACAGACAGTAAACAGTAAAAGTAACAAAAAAAGGCTGTAATGTTTTTCTTTGCCCCCACTCATCACTCTAAAGTCCACCATTCATTATCACCATCACTGTTCCAGTGCAACATTGCCCCCACATTAGTAATACCGTAATAGCCAGTAACATTGTCACTACATTACTAATAATAGCCAGTAACATTGTCACCACATTACTAATAATAGCTAGTAACATTGTCACTACATTACTAATAATAGCTAGTAACATTGTCACTACATTACTAATAATAGCCAGTAACATTGTCACTACATTACTAATAATAGCCAGTAACATTGTCACTACATTACTAATAATAGCCAGTAACATTGTCACTACATTACTAATAATAGCCAGTAACATTGTCACCACATCACTAATAATAGCCAGTAACATTGTCACTACATTACTAATAATAGCCAGTAACATTGTCACTACATTACTAATAATAGCCAGTAACATTGTCACTACATTACTAATAATATCTAGTAAGATTGCCCCCACATTAGTAATAATACAGTGGTTCTCAAACTTTTTTAGTCGAGCCCCCCTGTAATCAAACACTCCCTAATTGCAGAACATGTTACTTACGTTTGTTATCTCGTATGTACATGTGTGAGATGTACCGTTGAGAGATGATTTGAGTTTGAGTTTATTGAAGAAGAGTTTCAGTCATTGAGAGCGTTTTGTTTACCTCACGCGAGCGCGAGTGCGCGCGCGCGAGAGAGAGAGAGAGAGAGAGAGAGAGATAGAGAGCGAGCGCTGGAAACAAGCGTATGCTTTTTGATCTAATATAAATCCTTTTGATTTTTGTCAGCTTATGAAAACCCAAATAACTCCAAAGGATCAAACTGTCCAAGATTGTGAAACTGTCCAAGTGAATGTTTAGCGGAAATAAAACCCTCACAGACTGAAGACGATGCTTATCGATCATCATCTTATTGTCAGGCTCAAAAAACAGCAGACAAACTATGAGCTGTGCCCATTTCACATCTTGAAATGTATTTTAGCGTGAGAAAACGGGTTTGTAGCGTGAGAGATCACTCAAATGCGAGAGTCAGCTGATCTCTGTAGTTTCGCTCGTGACGTAAGTATGGATGCGGATGCCAAAGGCATTGTGGGAAATGTAGTTTTTCCCCCCGTTTTCGTTACGTCCGCGCAATGGCAGAGATGGGCGATGACGTCAGCGCGCAGCGCTTGGTAAACAAATATGGCCGCGGCTTCGGCCTAGCTCCGGAGCTCCGGAGCTCTTACACCTCTCATACGGCCGTTACCGGACTTCGCGGCGGTTTGCATTCGCTTCATAAGACGCACCAACTTTTCCCCCTCAGTTTTGGGGAAGAAAAAGTGCGTCTTATGAGCCGAAAAATACGGTATTTAAAAAAAAAAACATAATGGACCACACTGCAAACATCCTTCTCTACTTGTGCCCGGCATGCGTTATATAAGCGAGGCAACTCGACATTACTGAAGTGCTTACGACTGGGCATAACGTACCTCGGGTCAAGCACTTTGACGAGGTCTCGGAAGCTACCCTTCTCAACTGCATACACGGGGATCATGCCTTTACAACAGTAATGCAAGATGGCACATGTGATTTCTTTATGGCGCTGGGACATTTTTTCATACGGTGTGCATTTTATGAAAGACTCTTTAATTTTAGGCTGGCTATATTTTTTCTCGCCACTTGCCCGGGCTGTTTCACAACTTTCTTTACGTTGCATTTCTTCGATTCTCCAGTATTCTTTTTCGTGAACCTTCTTCAAGTGGTAAAAGAGGTTTGTTGTGTTGGCGTCGGGCGCGGAAACAGTTTTTTGGCAGAGTTTGCAGATGACTGTCTTCTGCTCTGTGTCGGAGCTCTTAAAGCCAAAATGCAACCAAATCACTGACGTTTGGGTAAAAGTACTTCTTGGGCTGCTGCCTGCGTTGCAGTTTCAATTTGTTGCGACTCCGGGCATTCATCTTCAACCTCTTGCGTCTCCATCTTTGAGCACTCACGAGTTAACTAGCTTAAAGCATGTCGCAACAACGTAAAGAGTCATGTCGCAAAATCACAAGACTGAGTTTCTTTGCGAAAAAGTTCATTTTTATTCTTGATTATCACTTAGATAAAGGGTAGAGTATGCATTGCATAGCCACAAGACATTATCATACATTTGTCATAGCCTATTTAATGCAATATTTTCTTTAGTAATTGATAAAATTATGTTAGAAACGATAGAACAGAAATAGGACTATAGACACTTTTCTATCATCCCCACAATATATATCGTCGTATCGCCCAGCACTAGAACCAATTAACTCGTGTGCCTACTGCAAATATTACAGTGTTTCCGAGATAACATGTTTACGTTGTATGGCATTGTGAGATTTGGACTTGAGAATTAATAGTTGAATCTAGTGAAAGGCTTTCTTACCTCACATGGTCCTTTTCTGGTGAACAAAGACATTGTTCCAAAAGTGAATCTTTGGAGTATGAATGACTGCACAGAGCGCTCCCATTGTTGGTGAGAAAATGACTTACAATGCTGTTGCTTGTTTCAACAAAACGTGCTGCTGATTGGGTATATTTGAAAGGAGGTGCGAAGAATTTCCAATAATTGCTTTTTGTTCTTGGATTAAAAACACCAGTACACATGTGCAGACTGAGACTCGACACCAAGATCAGAGACAGACAAGACCGAGATGATACCCAAATCTCAGAGAGTCGAGACAAGACCAAGACCACGATCGTTGGTTCTGTGACGACCCTAATATGCAGCATTGGAAATAATTGAGGTGCGACTGGTGAGGTGCGAATATGCCTCCCCGTCAAGCCGTCAGAAAAGATGCGAAAGTTGTAAAACCCTCCTGTGTAGCTTGACGTGCAGAAATTGTATATTCACGTACGTAGATGGGTACCGTGGACTCTGTGATTTGGTCACTTTTGTAGTTTACAGGAGTAGCGTCATATCTGGTTTGCTGAAGAATAAACAAAACAAACTGCTTCTATCCTTCCCCGGTTGCAGTTTGAGCAACAATAATTTTTTCCACATCAATGTACTCAACTCCTGCAGTCCTAGAATTAACATTCTTTTGCAATAACCTGCCACTGGTGGTGATTAGTAGAACTAGGACATCATTTTGGTTTTCACTGGGTTTTGTGTTGACACCTTTTGAGTGACTGAATTGCGTTAAGATGCTGAATTTACACCTAATCTGGTTGTGACCAGATGATAATGAAATGAGATAAAATGGCCTGGTGCAAATAAAGAATCACTGTAATTGGGCTGAGCCTTTTTGTCTGTAATAATTAAATTTGTGTGGTTTTTGCAGCAGCTGTCAGCAGATTAACCCTGCTCCGGTGTTTTCTGCACCTATAAATACAATGGTTCAGCTGTTTGTTTTGCAATAGTTAAGCCCAATAATCTCTATGTTTCCTTAATTGGTATGCAATTACTTGCCTCTAATCCCATCCAGCTTATCTGAGACTAGTGAATGTGAAAAGGCTAATGTTCTTCATTAACTTGTCTCCTTATTAATAAACCAGTTATGTAACGCGGTCACGCTGAAGTCCTCATGCTCATCCAATAGATTCAGAGCTTTATTGTCAAACGTACTCGCTGTAAAACCAATCCATGAGCAAATGGAAAGTCTTTTATTGGCTGCTGCGAGTGAATTTAAACAGGTATTGATGTATGGGGCTCTTATGGTTGTCAAACTAGACACTTTGATGCTCGTTGGCAGCTTTTTCCGGATGCAGTACTTTATTGGAGCAATGTGTTCACACAGGGATTTATTCATGTGAGTTGCCCCATTGAAACGCATTAAAAGTGTTCCCTGCTGCTCGTTTGGATAGTGGGACTGAGGTTGGATGGGCGCGATGAATGTGACTAGATAATATTGACCAGCGAGAGAGGAGTTCTGTCAGAGCTGATTTGTTTAAAGTGGTGTGACGAAGTGGAAATTCGTGTCCAAATGCAGATGCTACGAGAGCCAGAGTTGCAAAAAGACTTATTTAATGTGACAGAAGCATCCATTGAGGCTTTATGATGGGCTCCAGCGACGCCAGTCCTGTACATCATGTCAAATCAAGTCACTTTTATTTGTTTAGGGATCGATCAGCTTTTATATCTAAATCAAAATAGTGGGCAATATAGTCATCTTTATATGGACTAGCTTCCATTGTCTTTTTTAAAATTTATTTGATATAAATATATAAAGCTGAGGGTTTCTGGCAAAATCTGACACGGCCATAAAATCTGGATGGCTGTTTTAATTCAGCTGAATTCTGATTATTGCTCAAGTATAAGTAACTAGTTAATTGAGTAATATTAAAATAAACCGCATATATTTTAGGCATGGGAAAATCTAAGCCTCTACATGGACGAGTAGCAAAAAGTACAATTACCAATTAAGTAAATTGTCATTATTTGTTTTACTGTAAAAATAAAGTTTTGACAATATAGAAATTAATAAATCCCCCCCAAAAACACGGACAAAACAATGTGAAAATTGTATTAAATAACTAGCTGAACATCTCCTAAACCTTATACACTCTTCCAAGCATATTTTGTGCCATTGTGCTTTTTTTGCACCAAAACTTTGAAAAACAAACGGACTCATATCAAGAACTGGACGGACTCATATTCATTCATTATCATTTAACTCACATACATCCTCATCTCCACCACAACCTTTATTTATTATTTATTGTTACTATGTTTACTTTTTACATGCTGTTTTATTTTTTATCCTGCTGCTATTTCTGCTTTTTTGCACACTTCTTCACTATTACACCCCTGTTTACAGTTTAGGTTATTTTAGGTTACTAGTCGGTGTTATCCTTTTTTTTGTTGTGTATCTTGTCCTGCACTGTCTTGTCTGTATTTTTGCACTAGGTTGCACACGATGCACTTATGTATATAAGTTAGTCATTAGTTCTCTGCCGGGTTGTATGTTGTTTCATGTAGCACCAGCGGTTTTTGGAGAAACGTTGTTTCATTTCACTATGTACTGCATCAGCTTATATGGTTGAAATGACAATAAAAAGCTTCTTGACTTGACTTGACTTGACAAAAGCCATATCACGTCTTGAACTTCCAAGGGTTATCCCTTCTTTTCATCACTAGATGCCACTGATGACACAGATTTGGAGTCTGTAAAATGAAACTGAAAGACAATCGTGCAATTTCTCACATTTGAATGTGAAATACGTTGCCAACTTCTAAAGTTAATTTAAAACCAAAAATATCAAAACTAACTACCTTTCCTATGGCTCAGTTGGTAGAGCATTGCGCTAACAACGCAAATGTAGAGGGTTCAAATCCCAGGGAAAGCAAAAACTGACAGAAAAAAAAAGTGTTCATTCAAATGTAAGTCGCTTTGGATAAAAGCGTCTGCCAAATGCATAAATGTAAATGTAATGAACCTTTCACGTGACATCGTAAGATTAGTTTCGGGAGCGTACATAAAACGATAATTAGGCAGGGTAGAATGAACTGAGATTCCCAGAGTGACCCATTCTCTTTCAAATGAAGACTGGTGCTAGTACCAGTTTTTAACAAATGGATAAACTAATGGGTTTTGCTGATGGTTTCCAATGACTGTAGGACTGTAATCAGTGAAATGCAGCAGCCAAATTTTGCATGAATTACTAGTGAAACGTAGAAAAGGGATGACTCAAGAGGAATTTCCGTCTTATATCTTTGCTTAAACATTTGCATTTTTGAGCCTGGTCTTCTCTCACCATTAGGAACTGTAGGTTTTGGGGGTTCATTGTGGTGCCTCATTGTGGTTTATGCACAAAATGGATCGACCTATAAGTAGTATTTTAGGATGAACAAAATCTTTCTTCAAAAGAAAATTCCTTCAGAAGATGTTTGAATAATTTGGAAATATAACAAACACTGCCTCTTGGTTGTCTGTTAAAAGAAGGTGGAATGTAAGAGAGAAAGGGTAATCTCTGTTAAATTCAATGTTGAAACATGTGGAAAGACTTACAGTAGCTCATGTTACACTCGACCCCAGTCGAACACGTCTGTTCCTGCCATGAAGCTTTTCTGTGAATCAGATGATTTTTACTTTAGCCCTGAGCACTGAGAGTTACAGGGACACCTAAGCTCTGAAACCTGTGCTCAGTGGAGCTTTCACCTCCAGAGATCTGGAGTGGATTCTTTAATTCCACTTTGGTAGTAATATCCTTTTCTAGATTTATTTCAGTTGCCGTTTTCTTCATTAACTAGGGATTTGATTGACTTGATTCTATCGTGAAATTTCTGTGTAGTGCTTACAGAGGTGAGAGGTCAACATTTTTAAGTAGTTGTGTTAAGGCAGAATCTGTGAACTCAGAGTAGATATTGAAAAATGTACATTTCAGAACTTTTTCGGTATTCCCAATCTCTCAGGACATGCTAGTATATCTTAAAAAATTTCTTTACGTTTGAATTGAAAGCCATCTCAGTAACCAGGTGTTCCATCCTCCCAAGCAATTCCACAGGAAGATTATTTTTAGTCTACCAAATACTTAGACATCTGACATTTCTACTTAAAATACTGATCTCATGTAATAGTCAACTTTATGATGCAGTGAAATTTGGTTTCAATCCGGTGGCAAACACTCACCTTGACTCTGGATGTAGCCAAGTGGTACATTTTTTTTAAGAAACAAAAGGTTTTTAAGGAACAGCTGACTTCCTGTCGAGTTTGGAAATGCAATCTATATTACTAATGTTTGTCTTCACATGTGTGCCAAATTTTGTGCACCATAAGCTGAAACGGATTAGGTGGTGATGTAGAGCCAATTTGCCACACCCACTTTTTTACCTCAAGCAGACGTAAAATTTCTGTAACTTTTCGAGCACATTTCAGCCCTCAAAAACGCAGTAAAGGAGCTATACTTTGAGAAAATACAATTGTGTTCTGCACACCTTTAGTGCCCAAGCCCTAATTAATGAATCTTAACTTTTACTAAAATTTCAATGTACTTTTATTAAAATGTAGCTATTTTTCTTGGTTTTCTAAGCCAGTTAGTCATGTTTGCCCTCCACATCCTTGGCTTTTTAAATATCATCACTTTATCAGAATCCTAGGATGACGTCAAGTTTTTTCTATGGTTGCTGTAAACTAAAATCAGTATCAGAAAGCTTGTGATATTTCCGATTCATATGAAGCTATAAAAAAATACAGGCTACACTTTGAAATGAGTGACCAAATATTGTGAACATATTCATGAAATTCTAGTTATTCTTGTTGCTGGTCATTTAGATTCCTCTTACCTGTTTTTCCACATTCAGCAGTCCATTATTGCTTTAGGACAATGCTGAGAGTGGATGGTCAAAAATCATATTATATAAATATATATAATGTGTGTGGAGGCAAAGATTAACCTTTTAAGACTGAATTGTGCTACAGCTAGATAAATCTTTGTGAACATTGCTGATTGTAAATGGGTTGACCTTTTAAAATAAATAGTTCTTCACATGGCTGCGAGAGCATAAAGCTTTGCTGTGATTATTTACGTCAGTCGTCACGAATGCTTGTGTGTCTGGAGTCACAATGATCTATGTTGAATACACACACACACACACACACACATACACACAGCACCATGTTCAGGCTGAAATTTAAATGTGCCTGTGCTTTCATAGTTGCCCCGGTGTCAGATGGTGGAGAGCTGTAGATGTAAAAGGCATTCTGAGATTGGTCCAAATCAACACCACCTCCCTGATGCCTCCCTTAGTGTCTCCATAGTGATTTCTCCTCTCCTGAGAGCTTCTAGTCTTCACGTCACGAGGCCTGAGACCTCTTGGAGATTTGTAGTGTAGCTAAGGTTAAGAGTTCTAGATATTCTGTCCCTGAAGAATATTTTATAGTTGACATTTGGTGGTTTTTACAAGCGAACGGAGTTGAGTCACAGCAAGTTCTACATTTGAGTGGAATAGATTTAAGAAAATTGATTTCAATAAGGCCCATGGTTTTGATGATGATGAGCTCTCTGCGGGTGCTGTCTGACTGCTGCAGTATGGTTGCTGTCACGATTGCTAGCGCTAGCTGTCTGACGACTGTCACTGTGTTTCTGCAGGCGACATCATCAGTGAGGTCACTCATCTGTCAGATCAATGCCTTCATCTGACCGCTCTAGACACCATCCCGGTGCACTTTCTCTCGTGTGTCTCTGCTGCAGGGTCCACGTGATCTAAACATGGCAGTTCGTTCCTCATTCTAAATGCATGATCGTGCTTAAAGTACTTGACTTCCTGAGTTGTCTCTTTCATGATTTACAGCACAAGTGATTTTTAGTTTGTGGGGTTGCTTTAGATATTTTTAAAGGGGTCAATAACTGGACTTTTGTTGTTGTTTTTTTTTAAGTGCATACGTGTCCAATTATGTGGATGACTGATTTGGGTAAATACAAAATGTGTCTATTAAATTTTTCAAAATGGTTGACTACAGTCAACACTTTTCTCAAATTTGTCAACATTTAAATATTAATAACGTGCGTCAACATGAGAAATGCCATTCTGATGCTCTGCACAAGATGGTCATGGAATATTAGAGCAAAAATTCTGTGAGTCTTTGTTTGTCCAGTTTATTAAACTTTTAATGTCACAAAGAGAACATAAACTATTTTACGCTTGTTATAAATGGAGATGATAAACAAGCATGCTTCTATAAACTGGCTTGTTTCTTGTTAAATTAGGCTATTCTGTTTTTCAGAATTAGTTCTGATTTTCAAGGAGATGTGTAGTAGCTGTTCACCCTGTCCTTTTAATCTAATATTAGTCCTAATACACTGATTTTGGGTCCTGTGTAGCTAGTAGGGCTGCAACAAACGATTATTTTGGTAATCGATTAATCTATCGATTATTGGGCCGATTAGTCATTGATTATTTCAATGATTAATCAGTAGCCTTTGAACGATTATTCTGCTTTTTTTAATTAGTTACAAATATTCTAACTAATAAATAAAATAAGAAAATCACTTCAGCTTTTGAAATAGTTGTTTTAATGAACTTTGAGCCAACTAAACAGATCATTCTCTTTAAGTTTTCTGATTCTGTTACAATCAAATTACACACAAATGCTCTCTAAGCATTGTTTAAATGTTTTTAATGAAGATAATGAATGGTGTGAAAAAGAAATGCTTTGGTGTGTGTCTCCATTTTATTTCTATTTTTGACTCTTAAAGCTAAAGTTAAATTAAAATGTTAAATTAAAATGAACATTCCCCATTGTGGGACAAGTTTTTTTCCCAAAATGTGAATGGATCTATATAGCTTTTTATTTTACATCAACGATTTTTTACTTTGTTTAATCCTTCTTTTTACGTTAAATGTTAATTATTCTAATGAATATGCAAATAAAATATAAACATCTAAAGTTTGTATAATGCTGTACATTCATAAATTATTACAATATTCACTGCTGTAAGCAACTTGCTTTAGGCGATTGCATTCTTTTAAACTTTTTAAACAATATTTATAGTTGAACAATGTGTTACAAGTAAACTTGACATCTACGCGGCATTTAAGCAAAATAAAAATCAAAACGTCTTCACGAGTAAACATTTTATTTGAACTATCATTGGTTTAGTCTGTGTATTCACGTGATTGAATGCGCGTTCACGCAGAGGGATGCTTCCTCTTTAAGTGCTCCAACATGCACGTTGTGCTTCCGTGAAAAGCAATTGCGCCTTGCATGTATTGCACACGACAGCATTTTTGGTTAAGTTTAGTAAAACTTTCTCAAACCTTACTCGTTCGGATTCGTTTGCACTCCATCATAATTCGCGCTGAGTTTTCTTCTACTGCAGTAGCATTCGTGAGGGCTGCATCACACTCTAGCGCTACAGCGCCGTAGCGCTCAAATCGCGACATGTGACCCTTACATTAGGTCACATGACATCAAACGACTACTCGACAACACAAATATTTGTCGACAATTTTTTATTGTCAACTAGTGATGGGAAGTTCGGATCATTTTATGGATTCGGTTCTTTGAGTCTCGTTCAGTAAAACGAACGGATCTTTTTTCGAGTCATTTCGTTCATTTTACTAAAATATCAATAAATGTTGTGTGTACTTCCACATCTACTAGCGTTTTATACACAAACGCGAATCACACTACAAATAAGACAAAACTATAATGCTAAATTTAAAATGAATATAAATATATTACTAAAGCCTACCTGGGTCTTTTAGTCTGGTTTACCCAAACTCTGATCTGTCTTCTTTAGATTTAAATCTCTTTTGTTCGACACAAAATTACTTCACTCTGATGTTAACGTGTGCAGTCCGAGCACTCAGTCCGGACTTCTTTGTCACGTGACCGCTACAGTGCCGGGATCCGAAAAGATTCGTTCTTTTTGCGAGTCCGGGTCCTTTCGGTCTTTTCTCTTTCCGGCTCATGATGCATTGGTTAACATTACGGAGTGGCCATGAGCCGGAACCCGAAAAGATTCGTTCTTTTAGCGAGTCCGGGTCCTTTCGGTCTTTTCTCTTTCCGGCTCATGCTGCATTGGTTAACATTACGGAGTGGCCATGAGCCGGAACCCGAAAAGATTCGTTCTTTTTGCGAGTCCTCCGGGTCCTTTCGGTCTTTTCTCTTTCCGGCTCATGCTGCATTGGTTAACATTACGGAGCGGCCATGAGCCGGAAACAGAAAAGATTAGTTCATCTTTCGAGTCATTCGGGTCTTTTCGGTCTTCTGTCATTGATGATGAACGGGTTACGCTCGGAAAACCACAAGAATGATGCGCATGCGCCAATGAACGAATCCCTCTCCAACACGACTCGTTCATACGGAGTCACATTAAAGATTTGTTCAAAAAGAACGAATCGTTCTTGAACGACACATCACTATTGTCAACGTTTTCGACAATGTTGACTAATCGTTTCAGCACTAGCAGCTAGCTGCCTCATTCTCTTTGTAATGCTACATAAAGCTCGCAATTCTGTACATACCGTGGTTTTTAACCATGGTACTGATGGCTTAGCAAATTGTAATCCTATTTAATTATTTTTATTTTTTTTTGCATGGTTTTTAAAAAAAGTTGATGATTCCTCCACTGGCTGAAACATGAGCATTCCCACCCTCTACTAACTTTAGTGCTTTCCGAATATTTACACACAGGACCAGTTCATTGATTGGATATTTACTCGTGGACATGCTTTTGCGTTCCTGAACAGCTGCCTTTTTTCACGCATATAACTAATAATAATCCATACAGGAGTTAATCAAATGAGAAACCAAAAAACTGCAGTTCTCAAAGGAATAATGAACTGAGGCAGATATACCGAAACTTTCGATGTTCCATTTTTCCCAGTAGAACTATATGAACCTAACAAAACATTTTAAAAAGAACGTGATAGATTTTTTTTTTGTAAATATTTAGCCTTAATTACAGAGGTGCTAATGTAACAATACACACCAGCCAGAAAAATTGGGTCAAAATAAACCCCCTTTTGAACCCAAACCACTGTTTATATTGCCGTTTATTCATTTGTTTCCATTGCCCTCTGGATGTGGCTCTCATTGCCTACAGATAATCACAAACATTATTTTACCGAATCACCAATTGCAGTTCACCGAAGTGCCAAAGTGTTCTGGAGAGTGTCTGTGTACCAACAAAAAACAAAAAAATGGAGGAGCTCAAGATGCAGACACAAAAGTAAGCACATAGATGTGTAAAGACCTTTAAACCACGTACAGACCAAAAGAGACAAGCAGCGACAGGGATACCCGATTCCATTAATTTTCAATGGAGACCAGGGACTTCAGGTAACCATAGCGTGAGCGACCACAAATGACAGCTTGTGAATGTGACGAGTGACAAAAGTTAAATATGCTTAACTTCATGCTAATGACAAGCAACCATTGTGAAGTAGCATCCAATAGGAGAAAAGTATTCAACACGTGATTTCTTTTCATTCATTCATTTTCTAACCCGTTTATTCCCTTTTTGGAGTCACGGGGGTCTGCTGGTGCCTATCTGCAGCGCACATGGGGCGAGAGGAGACACCCTGGACAGGTCGCCAGTCCATCACAGCACGTGATTCCTCAACTTCTGAAATGTGACTATGAAGACCCAGCTTCAGTATTCGGCATGCTGACTCGATTGCAATGTTTATATTCAGATGCACTTTCCCTCGTCTTTGTTAGCAGGAAAATAGCGGGTTGTTGAAAACAGACGTCAACGGGCATTTGATGTAAACTTTTACTTTTGACCTCCTTTTTTTCCCCCGATCAGGGGATTTGAGCTTGAGCTGACCCCACTGAAGCACATTATAGACCCCCTTAAAAAAGGCTCTTAAAATCATTGTTTACATTACAATGTTTCTATTTTATTCAAAATGATTAATAAGTTAAAGGACACTTTTTAAGCCCAGCCATTGCTTTATTTATTGCAGCATATGTAGGCAATTAAAATATGGGAAATTCCTCAACGTATTTCTTTCTGCAAGCTCTTGACGACTGGTCACATGTCTCCTCTGGTCTCTTATCAATTCAGTTAATGCAGTACTTCCTCTGTGGAGAGTAAATGGATGACTTTGATCTTAAGTTGTTGCTTTTTCTTTCTGCTGTTTAGGTAAAGATGAAGAGTTTTGCTGTTTTAGCAATGCTAATACTCACTCTCCTACTCCCATCAAGTTTTACGTCCTGCTTTTATCTATTTCTTGATTGAATTCTTATTAACAAAGCAACGAATTATACGTTGTTTATTGGACCAAAATTGACCAGTATGATGACTTCAATGAACGCTGTTTTAGTACGTCTTGTTTCTAAGACAAAACATGAATTGCATTTTATCTAGCTGTGCATCTTTGTTGCATTTTGACAGGCAAGTTCATTTGACTGCAAACATGATGTTCTGCAGAGTGGCATTCCACAAATACTTTTTGAACGAACGCACGCTGACTGAGTATTTGAAAGCAGTCATCTGTCAGTAAAGGAGCTTCATGTATGTACCGCATTCCAAATGGAGGAAATGATGCCTCTGCAGTACACGTGGAATTAAGAAGTCCGTGCTCAAATACCTACTGGTGGACCATGTTTTTTGTTGAGCGGAGCACATTTCAGTTAATTTCCAGTGCTACGAAACCCCTGACAACTTTTACCTTTTTATGCATGGAATATCGATATTTTAAAAGAAATATAAAAATGATCTCTCTTCACCCAAAACGTCAGTACAATCTCAAATATATTATTGTTTTGCAATCGCGCCTGATGTGTAAAGGCCTTAAGAATGTCATTCTTCCAAACAAATCTGCGGCTCTTTATCATTAGTTTCTTCTGAACATCAAAATTCAATTAATTAACCACTAGTTAGAACAAACATATTTTCACACTTCACACCACGTTCTGAATAGCAATTAAACTTTTTGATGAAGACTGAAACCAAGCAGTTTGTTTAAAAAAGGGACCAACAATTTAAAAAGCATTAAATGCAGATTTATGTAAATCATCAGCTGAATAACTTTGTGTTTCCCACTTGTTTTCATAGAACCTTGCTGGTGGATGGCATCAATGCTGCTTTTTTGTAGGACTTTTGTCAGATATTTGACAGCTTTTGGCAGATTTATTACGTTTTTAAGTATTCAAAGCTATTGGAATTACATTACACTCCAATAATTTATCATTTAAATCTGAGTGAAGATGAAACCGAATTCCCAAGCTTAATATGTATTTGCAATAATTATTGAATCCCAGCCTAGTATTAGATGAATGAGTGCTAAGTCAATAATGCGACACTCATACTGCCACCTTGTTTTTTTTTTTAAAGGAGTTAAATGAGTAAATTAGGTTGCATAAATTTGGTTGAATTAATGATTATTAAAAGATTTCAGTCATTGGGATTACTATTATTTTTTTTTTTTACTTTAAAATCTCTTTTTGTCAAAACGGTATTATTTAAGAATCATCATTGTCTTCACAACAATCGGCAAACCTTGACTGTGTAATTAATAAAAGCAAGTTAATTAAATTAATTCAATGATATTAATATTATTCACTTGAATTATAAGTATTGGCAAATACAACTTTGAGGGATCAGTAAAAATGCGAGTACAGAGGGATGGGAGCTTTGGATCTCTTAGATCTGTAATTTGCAGACTCCAAAGACTCTAAATTATATTTTTTTTAATTAATCGCAAAGCCGTTTAAGTAAATTTGTGTGCATACCTACAAAACGAGTTGGTGTCCTGCTTTTTGCATGTTTTTTCAGAGATTATCCAAGCCCTCCTAAGCTCGATGCTTTCGGGTCAAACCTGTGTTTCTTCCATTTAAAAGATCTTTTACGGTTTCATTTTGTTCTCAATCATTTATGAATGAATGAATGCTTGGAGAGATGAGCCCTGGTGCTCAATGTGGCATGCTGAATGAGCTGAAATGTGCCCTGTGTGTTTGCTGGGGGCTTTTCAGCCGTTTTCAGTTACAGTTTTGATCGACCCTGAGTAGATCCAGCAACAATGAGCTGCATTGTTGAAAGAGATGAGCTCACCTCGCACAGCGCTGAACCCTCCCATTCACATTTACACATCCAGCCTCTAGGAAAGACTTCTTTTAAACATAACTCTGTGAGCATTGAATGAGCATTTTTCAGAAGTTTGTGTTTATGTTTTTTTTTTTTTCTTGGGTTAAAGCTTCCGTGGAGCTATAAAAATGTTGGTTTTGAAAACCAAGTGCTGATAATTCTGCTGTGTGACTTGCTGTGATCTGCAGGGCTTTAAAAGTAACACATGTGGTCGTTTCTTGAGCAAATAAACATGCACAGGAAGTCGTCTTATTTCTCAAGTGTGCAGCTGTAGCAGAGCTGAGAGTTGTTGTGTAGCTGTGTGACGCAAGCATTCGTTCTGAACAGACATTCACAGATGCTGCTAATAACGTGTTTCCCTCTGAGCTCCTCAGAACGACTGGGGTCCTGATCCTGGACAGCATCTCAGCTCCTTTGGGGGGAGACTAAAGTACTCGCTTCCTGTTTAAAAGGAATTCATACTCATTTGCACTTTGTACCAAAATCGAGTACCACATATGTTATTGGTATTTTCCATGAGGCTTTTTCGATTAAATGCAGCCTCTGTTTACCGGTGTTAATTAAGTTATTTACTTTTTCCTCAGTCTACCATTGGAATTCACTCTTTAAAAAAACAACCCTCTCAAGAGATTTGGAGAAAATTGCACCTCAGTATTTGTTGTTGATGGCCTGAGACTTTGGGAGGACTGTGTATAAACGTTCCGTCAAACTCTCATGAGAGGCTGAATCTGAAAGCCCTTGAGAATCTGAACACTAGCACACTCTGTGTCACTGATTGTGTGAATAGAAAAAGTTGTAGCTCCTCATCTTGAGCTGTTAGCAGGATGTTGCAGGACGAACTTCAAACGTATATTTATTTTCGGAAGAAGCATCAGTAACACCATTTAACTTTACAAACCATCCCAAGCTCTGGGATTTCTTCTAAACCTAAATGAAAATACATTCTAACATTCTTGTGTTTTTATCGTAGTCTGCATAAATTTGGATGTAGTGTCTGGGATGTCACCCACTGGTTTCTGTTGAAGTACTTGGACAGATTTAAGGAGAATTATTCTCTCCTGAGAAATAAAGTAATTGATCACTGCTCCCTTCTGACGTCAGTGCCAAGTGGTCAGCTAATGAACTGCATCTTCAGTTACTTCTTGTTGTAAATTAGTCAGAATGCCATTAAGGTTTTATTTATGTATTTTTTTTAAATGACTGTAGTGGGTGGGAACTACTGGACAGGGGAACCATGTGTATCGTTAGCCAATAGCCTTAATATCCCACCCAAAGAAGCAAATTATTTTAACTATTGGTTACTCCATTAGTCCAATGCATGCCCCAGTTCCACGATTCCCAGGTTTTTTGAGTCCATAATAATTTTCCAAACAACACAATACTTACTGAATAATGCAGTCCTGTTTTGTCATTTTATTATTATTATTTTATTTATTTTATTTTTTTTGCAAAATGCCATAACTTTATTGAACCAAACACCGCAGAAAGAATATGAGGTGCTGAAGTTTTCTGAGGAAAATGTCGGCTGTCATCTGCTACAAAAGTTTTGAATGGGTTTTTTAAATTGTTCTGTTTGGTTAACTGATCTTTTCTGTAACTTGATCCAATATCAACGTTGGTTGTTATTGTAGTTTAAACTGTTTCATTTTATAAAAAAATTATATTGATGCCCTAGATTTTAAGCTTTTTGTGGGGAACAAAGGGCCATGGAGTTTTTGCATTTTGGATACGTTTTAGAAGGCCAAAGGGATCAAGACATACTGCCAATGATATAGCCTAGAACCAAATCAAAATTCTAAAATCAATATCTTCAATAACTGAGTGCCGAATTCTGAAAAATGTGCAAATGTTTGTTTGATGGTCCAAAGTAGAAAGAGCAAGTTAAGCCTAGATGTCAGAAGTGTATGAATCTGTATCCCAGTGGATCAACTAGAAAGCACAAAGCAAACCCAAGAGATTTTGTGAATGAGGGTTTGAAACTCCAGATGTACGACGCAACCGAGAGGATGTGGTGCCCAAATACATCCTCATTGGCTCAAAGGTGAAGTTTAAAATGGTCTAAAATTATCTGCAAACCAAGTTTTTGAATTACACTTCATCTAAACAGAGGCAGCAGGTTAATTATGTTTTAATTACATATTGTTATTCGTCTTTAATTTCCAACCCAAAACAAATTCTAAACCCATGTCCTCCTAGAGCACATGTGTCAAACTCAAGGCCCGCGGGCCAAATGTGGCCCGCCATGTAATCTAATGTGGCCCGCAAGAGCTTAAAAGTTTTGAGTGTCTAAAAAACTAAAAAAAAACTCATTCATGCCTTTGAACTGAGCCAAAACTTCAGCGATGTGTTAGCGGAGAAATCATTGTAAATATAATGTTTATACTGTATATAATAGCATAAGCATCATCTTAGTAGTAGTAGTAGTAATAGGTTTATTAATGTTAGATTTTACTGGGTTTTTTTTGCAGCGCTTTGCCCATGATTCTTCTTCCGCATTAGTGCAAGGGTGTCTTTTCTTCCTTATTTCCTCGCATTCTTCCGCTGTTTTTGGCACACTAAAGTGTTAAATTCCAGTGCCAAAACCCTTGTAAATAGTGAAAGAAGATGTTTATACCATCATTGAGAGCCCCTGTGAGTTTTGTGAAACACAAACAGCAACAGCAGGGGGCGTGTCACCGTCTCAATCACAGTCATATGTAATAATTGTTTTTATACACAGGGTTTATTCCCAACAATGTTTTTCAGGATGCGTATAGTGTAATTTTTGACATTATATAATATTGCTTTAAAACGGCTCTTGATTCCAACAACATATGGCTTCATTCATTTTTTTAATCTTTTGCTAAGGTCTTCAGCTGGACAGGACCTACTCTACAATATTCCACAGCTGAAGAAAACACACCTGGACCTTTGTAAATAAAATAATCTGTAAAATCGAAAATTGAAAATCGACACTGAAAGCCGTATTCAGAAAAAAACCTTTTGAATTGATGCTCATTAGGTTAAGGTTAATTTCTGTAATCTTAAAAATCTTGTTGCTGTACATTTCTAATTGTTTGAAAAGAGAAACTTGGTGAAAATTCAAATCCTTTTTTTACTTATTTGTTATTACACACTGTTCTGAGCATTTCTAACATAAAAATAACAAACATTTGCAGATTTTGAAAATGGAGAATGGCTAAAAAACTTATTTTCTTGGGGTTCGGTTCATTCAACTAAGATGGACATGGTGTGACCAATGTCCTGTTTTTACTAAACTGGAATACATTCCAAATGACCAGAGGTGTTTTTCAGCTGGCAGGAGTTAGATGGGAGTGGGAGTAATTTTGAGTGGGAGTTGGATGGGACCAGGAGTCAATTCTATAGGAGCGGGACAGGACAGGATTTATTTTTTTACTCTGGTCCAGGATTGGGATGGGATGGAATTTTTTTCTTTGGGAGTGGGATGGGATGAAAATCCACTCCCGTGTCATACTCTAGTACGCATCTCTCAGTTGGACAATTTGTTCCTTCATCAATAGAGTTATGTGTGTTTTCATTGTTTTACATTAAGTTAATTCTGGCCCTTTGAGGACAGCCATTTTGCTAATGTGGCCCTCGGTGAAAATAAGTTTGACACCCCTGTCCTAGACCATTCCAGCTCCAACCATCAAACATTCCTAAGATTTCCAAACTAGTCTGCTATATATTTTCAAACTGATAATACTAATGGAATTCTGGAAAATCGCTGTGTATTTGGGGAAATTTTCCACCAACTCCATAGCAACTAAAATGTTTAGCCTAGCAACCTAATATTCTGAACCCTATCTCAGCTTTGGTAAATGATAAAGACATGGGGGTTGGGTATTAAATTGCTTATATTGGGGAACTTTATATGATGCCATAGCAACCAAATATTCTACCCTGTCAACCGATATGATTCTGTTTATTTATTTATTTTTTTACTAAAAAGTACATTTACTGAGTACTTAAAAGTACTGTTGACCTGCTTTAACTATGAGTCTACTGTAGCCAAGCTTTTCCCGGAATGATGTTGGTCATCAGACAGGTCTATTTCTTCGGGTGTGTTTTCACATGCACAAATTGATTGAAGAAACTAATGCTGGTCTGTGAGCTGTTTTTTTCATCAGCTGTGGATGTTCTCTTTGTTTTAATTTTGTTCCAGTGCACAGCCAACACAAGCACAATGGAGTCAAAACATAGTGATGTCAGCAAAGTCACAGTGTCAGCCATAGAAATCATCATGGGTTAAAGGCCACACTATCCATGTTTACAACCAACAAGCAGAAATGAATATATTGAAGGACCAGTGGGACATCTGACCTCAACATGTATTTTCTCAATGATATTTGAGTAAGGCTGTCTTTTAATGGTTACCATTTTTACAAACAATCGAGTATTGTTGGGTATTAAAATCAGGCTTTATAGCTTCCACTGGGTTATTGGAAGTGGTCAAGCTTTAATTGAGCGGTACAGTGTTTTAGAGGACATGGCAACTTTGTATGTGTGTCTAGGCTTTCACGTGCCCCTCACTGAGCCTCACTGATTCATGACGAGCTGTTGAAAAGCTCTGAAGCTCAAACAAAGCCAAGGTTTCATTTCCTGCCCTTATCCTGTATAAAACCTTGTGTCCCTGCATCTAAACTTCTAGATGTTGAGGGATGATTCTTGTGACGCTGTGCCCTGATGACCTTGCCACATTATGTACCTTGCTTCAAAACTGCAATTGGTTCAGATTTTGCAAGGTCTGGCATTAACCTATTTTTACTGGGGGAGACTATTGTCTGCATGAGGATGTTTAACATAAAAAAAAAATAATACAATAAATATCAGATGTAATGAAATCCTTCACTGACCAAAATCTAGAAATGAGTTAAACACTGTGACTTGCAGGGAACCATCAAGTGAACCATTCTTTTTTTTAATTTATTTTTTTGATTAATTAATTGGTGTATTGGTAGAGCCATGGCTTAACATCCTGTCTTAGTTCTCAGTTCTTGCATTGACGACTTGAAGACTTTGTTGCATCTGTTTCAGAGTTTTTCCCTGGTTGCGTGTTTTGGAAGCTAGTTTGCTCAGTTATTTGCATGTCACTCAAATGTTTCGCTTTCTGCTTCAAATCATCATTGAAGTAGGAATGCTGGCAGCTGACACATTCTCAGTACTGTGATTTTACAGGGTTTCCATCGGGTCTTAAAAATTTTAGGCCTTAAAAAGTCATACATTTTTATTAAATTCTCTGTTATTAAGTCCTAAGAATTTTTCACCGGACTTAATAATCTGGCACACTTCCGAGTGTTCTTAAGACTTTTCCAGCGTTTCCCAGCATGCACTCCTCAATCCGGCACATTTGATTAACAAAGATGACTACTATAGCAACCAAAACAGTCATTTTTGTCATTTACAAAGCTTTTAAAATGATGAAGAACAATTATTTTCTCATTTCCTCAAAGTTCTACATGAAAAATTTGATCATGAGGCGTTTTCATATTCCTATGCATATATCGATCAGAATATATTTTGTGTAAGAAGTCTGAGTTTGCTGATCCTACGGAACCATTTGGTTTCTAATCCGAAGTGTAATTATATTTAAGGAAACAAAACATTCTCATCAAATTTTTTCTGATCCATTTTCTTTACGACTTTTTAAATCTTTATAAGATGGTGGAGAAAATGTAATCATGTTTTTTTTCCCATTTGTTCACATTTTTAGATTAGCTTGTATGCATTATTGTTTTACAATGATTTCTATTTTATACATTTTATAGTTAATTAATAGCAGTTTGTTAAATAAGCTTAAGTATGACATGGCTCTTACATGTGGTTCTAAATGAAAGTCTCAAACTTGACCTTGACCTATAAAACCCTGTTTTAATAAAAACCATTTGTTTGTAAATGTGGAAACCTGTAAGAACAATAAATGCCATTCAACGCTAGTCCCAAACTGTATTTGGTTGCACGTCTTGATTTGCATTGAGTTGCATTGTCATGATTTTATTTGGACCATAAAAATATGATTAAAAACAGTATGTCCTGAAGCCATCAGCCATCAATAAACAGCACTCAATATCACCGATATGAATCCCATGACTCACTCATTTGGTCAAGGACAAGTAAGAGGACACAACCTTCTGGAAGAATGAACATCCTGAAGAAATGCTCTGGTGTGGAGTGAAGAGAGACCCATGCACCTCATCTGATCATGTTACATGGATCTTCATCAGTAAAGATATGAGCGTTTCTTTCACCTCGTGGTTTAATTCACAATGAGTTCCTACTGATGCACATTGAGCACACATCAATACACCCCCTGGCTGCTGCTGCATTTGTATCGAACCACTGTTTGCTTTTTTTTCCATCGTTAAACTAAACTGTAACTTGGTTAGCTCTGTCCACAGAGACAGGATGTTGTAAACTTCTCATTGTCATTTTAACATCTCTTCCCCTTTGTGTGGAGTCCAGGCTGGGTCGTTAATATCCCAGGAGCTGTTGTAGGATGGTCCGGCTTAGTCACGGCATTGTTTCTGTGGAGGAGGGACACTTCCTGTGTTTGACCTTTCGCAAATATGAGTGTAACGAACTTTGCTGCTTGTGACATGTCAAGCTAGCACTGTTTGATGTCCTGGCTATTTTAGTGTACAGCTATCTTTGGTTGCACACAGGGAACAGAAGAGGCACAAAAGCACCATTTTATCCCAAAACCCTTCAAAAATTAATTCACTGAATGATTTCATTATTGTTTAGCAGGATATTCACTTTCAATTGTCTACAAGTGGACGTACCACTTCGTGATGTAAAATAGGTCATGAACGTTTGGTATGCACCAAACATTAGGTTTGATCTTACCAAATAGCTTCATTTGTTTTTCATGCATCATGCAAATTGAAAGTTTCTCTGTATCTGTCTGCCTTTCTTACTTGGCACAAAATTAGTATCAGTTTGAGTGTTTATTAAAGATCTGTCCTCTCGTAGCTCGGTCAGATAAAAGTATCTTTTCTTCGACACTGCTTTGAAGTATGAAGGTCAAGGGAGAGAGGGTTCCCCATAAAGTTAAACTCTCTTGTTTAAAAGTAATAAATATAGAGCATTTGACTCTGACTATTTTGTTATTACGTAAAGATCTAGATTGTTTCTGAATTGTTTCCTCTGTGTTATTCCAAAATTTAAAGAACTTTATTAAACGTAAATTATATAATCTGAGAAGTATTTTATGAGTTTTGTGCATAGTGTAGTTATCTATTTTATGTGTAATAATCATGGTGTGATTTGTTTTTTTTTTTTTGTGTGTCATGGTGGTTTGTGAACCCACCATTGTTTGTGCATGAAAGTTGTCTTTAACCTGGCTTTGGCTATAAAGCAATTTAAAGCTTTTTTCGGAACCTTTACATGACATTTAAAGCTTTTTGTGTTTTTGAAATTTTATGTTTTTCAGAGTTTTCACATAAAAAGCACAATGGCACAAAAAGTGCTTGGAACAGTGTATAGGTTTAGGAAGGGTTCGTCTGATTTTAACCTTGTTTTTGCATTTTGGGAGGGATTTATGAATTATTTTGTCTCTTGTCACTTTTTGTTTTGTTGTGGAATTATTGTGTAATGCAATGAAAAAATATTTGTTTAAAAACCATAAAGAAGCTGGGGGTATACGAACAAAGATATCAAGCATTACCACAAAAACTGTTAAGGTAATTATACAGTAGTAAACACTCAAAAAAGCCTTGGAGTCCTAAGGGTAAGATCGAAAATACCAGCCCCTGTCAATTAAACTTATGTTAGCACAGCTTTAATGATATTAGAAGTTTACATCTGAAAAAGTTCATTTTTATTGAATATTTAATTAGTATGTAAGCACCGTTTAATATCAATTAAATCCATTGATGTCTTTGCAGGAGCCATTTGAGGATGGTTTTGCTAATGGTGATGAGCTGACCCCTGCTGAGGAGGCCGCGGCTAAAGAAGTGTCTGAGTCTAAAGGTGTGGTGAAGTTTGGCTGGATCAAGGGAGTGCTGGTAAGAACACCAGGCGAGCGATGCTGTTGAAGTTGTGTTTGAAGGTGTTGACGGAGTGAGGCTGCGATGCACATTCAAACAGGAGAATGAAAGTAATGTGGTCAACGAGTGAGATTTCGTTGCTGATAATTGCTCTTTGGGTTGGTTTATGATATCTGCTGCCTGTTGAGGCACATATTAGAGGCTGAATGCTAAAGTGTTGTGCTGTTGTAATGTTTCATATGCTAATACTCTCAACAAGCTGTGGCTTTGCTCAGGACAGACCCTCTTGTAAAGCGTTATATTTCACAGGTCCGCTCTGCTTCTCGTCTCTGTTTAATATTTGGACAGCCCTTCCTCATTCGTTATGATGTTCTCATATTCACCGGCCCAGTCCTAGCATTTGACACCAAACAGCTTCTCATAGTGTCTGAGTTAAACGTTCATTTTCATACAAAGTGTCTTTCAAACCGTGATGGGAACTCAAAATAACATTGGAACCATGAGGTGTCCGAATGTGTTTGAAGGATTGGGTTATAGTTCCATATTGTGACATAGTGTCCATTTCTTCAGAAGTTCTTCCTGAAGTAGCAGTGTTTTGGGTGGAAAAAATGGCCAAAGAAAGTTAATCTGAAATGGAAATGAACACATTAATCTTCGGCTGTTAATTAATTCCCTTATGCTAAATGAAAAGGAGAGGAGTGTGAAAGAATCTCTTGGACATTGAAACAAATTATAGTTGCAATACTGAAGAATAGTAGTTAATGGACCCATCACTTTTCTTCTGTAGATCCAGATAGTTTTAACTTTTCTTCTCGTGTCATTACTGTAACACTGCTATTCTTCTGTGGGAATGGACTTGAGGCTACTCATACTGTTGAGTGCGCTAGATTCCTTCAAACACTGATTGGTTCCTGTCCAGCAGCCATGGAACTATGGCTAGGTTTGAGAAACGGCTTTGGTCTTGACGGTTTGTTTTTGTCGGCATGAGTCTAAACTGCATCCTTCCTCTGTGCAGGTGCGCTGCATGTTAAACATATGGGGTGTGATGCTCTTCATTCGAATGACTTGGATCGTGGGCCAGGCTGGAATTGGTAGGTTTGACTTTGGTCAGCCGTGTGAATTAGCGACTTCAATTCACAAGCAAACTCTTGTGTTCTCCATCGAGCCGCAGTCATTTCTCATGCACATGCTGAATGTTTCGGTGAGGCGCTATGAGCGGCCTGCTGTCAATGACCACCTCCTCAGAGACCACTCGTGTACTGTTGAAGAATGCTGCAAGTGCAGTGATAAGAGTTGTTTGAGATATTCTCTGTAATATTGATTTTTATTTCCACAGCATACTCCTGTATCATTGTCATCATGGCCACGGTTGTGACTACTATCACAGGCTGTTCCACATCGGCCATCGCAACCAATGGTTTTGTACGAGGAGGTAATTTTTACACCGGAGTTATCAATCTACAAATGTAGGTTTTACTCTTGAATAACTTCCTGTCACTCAGCCAAACGCAACATCTGAGATTAGATGCTATCAAACTCGGAGGAGGAAGCATTAAATTCTGCGGGTGCTTTTCTGCAAAGGAGAAAACATGTAGTTCTAGACAGGGCCAAGTATTGTCAAACTTGTACAAGACAGGATTTGCGTGGGGTCTTAAAACCCAACTTTTATGGCTAAAAAAGTCTTCCATTTAATTAAATTCACTATTTTAGCTCTTAAATAAGGTTTCACAGGTTTTAATTTTCTGACACACTTCAGATCCTTTGGCCAAAATTTTGAAATTCATAGTTTTGTTAGATTTCATTGTAAATCCATATATCGGTTTGAATAAGTGTTTGTAGATCACAAAAAATGCAAGGAAAAGTTTAGACTAATAACGATTCTGCATTTGCTGATCCTTCAGAACTATTTGAATCTGAAGCTCTTTTCAAATGTTAATATCTAGTGCCGTCAATCAATTTAAAAACAATTACAAGTTCATTGCATAATTTTACAAAAAAATCACAATTAAAACACTAGATGTGTAAAATGTAAATAATTTATATAAACTCAAGACAAAAATAACTTGTTTAACTTGCAACACAAATTTTCTCATTCAAACATTTATCCTGTTCTTTTATCTATGACTATACTTTCATCTTTAAAAGATGTTGGTGGAGAAAATTCATTTCTTCAAAAAATCTTTTTTTTTTCTTTTTAAACTGTGCAGGTATTGTTTAGATAGCTTGTATTTAAACTGATTTCTCTTTTATAGTATTATGCAGTTTGTTGGATAAACATACATATGTTATATTGACATTTTAAATTTGATTCTTAATGGTCTTTAAAGGTCTTAAAAATGTACATCAAAATGTGAAACCTGCAGAAATCCTGATAAGAATAATGCCTAGGACTTTAAAATTGTTTACTGAATAATCCTAGGAGAACTTAAATACAAGGCACTAATGAGTTTCTCAAGAAGAGGCATGTTGAGATTCTATCTAGTCAGTCTCCACAACGTAATCCCATTGAAAATCTCAGGAAAGAGCTGAAGGTTGGAGTTTCCACATGTACGGTTGTGACGAGAGACGATCAAAATCCGTCATGATTCATCCAAACCTGGTGCCAACGAATAGAAACGTCTTCTACGATCACCAGCAAGGGTGATTCCAGCAAGTACTGTGTTCTTTACTACTGTGAAAAAACTTCCTTTCCCCAAAGAAAAGAAAATAATCCATGCCACAAGTCATCGTTAATACTCATTATCGTAAATCCACCTGATTTTTTCCCCCCTCTTCGACTCTATTTGTCTGAGATCATGAGATTGTGGTGTTCTGGCAGTAATCTGATGGAGGAAGGTGCAGTAAAGTCCTCCACAGAACTCTTCCAGTTCTCACAGCTGCTGGGGGAATTCAATAGTGTTTTGAGATCTCTGTGTTTTTCTCTCAGGTGACTGAGAGGTTCATTGGGAGTTTGTAAGAGGATGCAGAGTTATTTGACCTTCTCTGCAGGACTTCATCTGAGGCCTTGTGATTACTCTAGTGTTGGTTTGGTATAGAAGCGAAATCCATACTTTCCCATGAGGATCTCTGTTGTTAAGCCAGGCGTGTGTGTTTAGGATTGGGTTTATTTGAGATGGGGATGTTTGGACCTTTTAAACAAATCTTTTTTTTTTTCCTCTGTTTCCCACAAGATTTTTGTCTTAGCATGGGGGTAAGCGCCTAGGGGCTTTTTTAAAATGTGCCACAAGTTAACAGTGTGAATTTAGTGGATTTAAAGAATAAATTTGTTGGGAGGAATTCCAGTATTAACTTTTCTGTCTGTCTGTTTTAACAGCACTTCTGTTTCTCAAATGTAATTAAAGATATAAACTGATGGCGTTTATATTTAGAAATATTTTGGAATTCAAATGTCTCGAAGCTCTCGATTTACATACATTCCTACCTATACCTCTGTCCATGAGCTCTGGGTCATGACCGAAAGAATGAGATCCCCAGATATGGGCAGTTGAAATTAGTATCCTCCGTAAGGTGGCTGGGCACTCTCTTAGAAATATGGAGAGAAACTCAGAGTAGAGGCGCTGCTCATCCACATCGAGATGCCAGTTGAGGTGGCTCAGGCATCTGTTTTGGTGCCTCCCTGGGGAGGTGTTCTAGGGATGTTCCCTTCCCCCAGAGAAGACCTAGGACAGGCTGGAGAGACTATGTCTCACTGCAGGCCTGGGAACGCCTCATTTTCCACCCGGATGAACTGGAGGAAGAGCTGCTCCCCCACTTCCTAGCTCCAGATAAACAGCAGAAGTTCTATAATTTAAAAATTAATTCTGAAGAGTCCAGTATCCAATTATTCTGCTGGACAGTTGAGGTTCCCTAGCAAAAGGGAGAACTACAGGCTTGAGAGGATTGTCATGCAGTCCCTTCAAGAATCCAACTCTACTAGGGGCAAGTTTCCTCACGAATGCACAATCAAAGCATGATGATTTCAGTGTCTGTAACCAGAAACCCTATTTAATCGCTAAAAGTGCTTTATCACAAAGCTTCTAATTCCAGCTACTCAACTCAGTTTTTAAATTATGGTATTTTCAGTGAACGGGTGACCTTAATCTTTGCCTACTGAAGCTTTTAATGGATCTAATAGCGTAACCACAAAGTCATTCCTGATATAATTGTTATTCTGTTTAATGTCTTCTTCAGGAGGAGCATATTATTTAATATCTCGAAGTCTGGGGCCAGAGTTTGGTGGCTCGATTGGTCTGATTTTTGCCTTTGCTAACGCTGTGGCTGTAGCAATGTATGTTGTGGGCTTTGCGGAAACTGTTGTTGAGCTACTCATGGTAAGAAGGCGATTAAAGGCTCCAAAAATATTTCATGCTGCTTTTAAACCGTTTTGAAATAATAATGGTATTCTGTCTCTAGGATTCTCAGCTAATAATGATTGATCAAACGAATGACATCAGAGTCATCGGGACCATTACAGTCATCCTTCTTCTTGGGATTTCAGTGGCTGGAATGGAGTGGGAGGCCAAGGCAAGTGATTTAAATTGATTTTTAGGTGTAACTTCTTTAATTTAATATTTATTCTTCTGATATTAGCATTGGTTTAAAATAAATATTCATGTGTTTTTCCAGGCTCAGATATTCCTGTTGGTCATTTTAATTACTGCCATTTTCAACTACTTCATTGGGTCTTTTATCCCTGTTGACGATAAGAAGAAGTTTGGCTTCTTCAGTTATGATGGTGTGTTGAAAGCAGAATTTCACACTCAATTTTACTGAGTTTTATATCGTATAACTTCATGTTTTCCCTTGTATTTGTAGCTGGCATCATGGCAGACAACTTTGGTCCGGACTTTCGTGGACAAACCTTTTTCTCTGTGTTTTCCATCTTCTTCCCAGCTGCCACTGGCATTTTAGCTGGTGCCAACATCTCAGGAGATCTAGCAGTGAGTGCTACTCATCATTTAATTTGTTTTATTTAGTATTTGCAATAGTTCACTAATGTCTCATTTCTTTAAGGACCCCCAAATGGCCATCCCGAAAGGAACTCTCTTGGCTATTCTCATCACAGGACTGGTCTACGTGGGTGTAGCCATTTCTGCAGGTCTTTTAAAATGTTTTGTAATTTTACAAGTAGAGATGTACCGTGTCCTGTCGATGATGCGCCGGACATGTAGGTGCCAATGCACAGGGGCGACGAAGGTGCGATTCCCAATCCTGACGTCCCTCCCACCTCTCTTCCTGTCTCGTCACTGTCTATTTATTATTCTCAGGTTAGGTTAAGAAGGTGAAATCTTCCCTACGTTTTAAGTATTGCAATTACAAAAACTTGGTTAGAAGACTCCTCTCTGGTTTGTCCTCACTCAAAGTCTTAAAATCTTTCAATAAAATATTAATCTCTTTTAATTGGTTTCGTTTTATAACATATGATTTAAAAAAAGAAAACCCAGTTGAAGTCATAAACTCTTTCCAAACTCATGTAACCTCAGGACAGTCTATTTATGGTTAACTGGCAGCAGCTCAAGTCATGGCCGGTGGTTACCTTTCTGTAACCTTATAACTATGCTGGATATCCAATGTCCATCAAATTCTTACTCCTGCCCTCATGGGTTGTCCCATAGACAGATATAGTTTTTCATCTCTGTGTGTTACCCAAAGACAAGCCATTGCTTAGTAACTTAAATCAGTTACATTTTTTTAAGTGATGCATTATTTTTTATTTATTTATCAGATATTGCAGGACTCTCTGTAAAGCATGAATAACTGTTCCCTCTAACTAAGCTCAAAGTGTTGGTGTTGACCTGCGCTTCTCCTTCCGCACACACCTCCAGGATGCTCTTAAAAGGGCTGATTCTAACAAGGATTAATTAGGTGTGGAGTGCACTATCTTTAATGCCCCCTAGGCCTTGCTAAGCTGTCCATAGCAGCTCTAAACACCCAAAATCAGTCGCCAGTCCTTTAATATTTTCTATCCACTGTATTCATTTTACGTTCTTGTCTATTGGCTTTATTTCCTGTGTCTTTGTGTTTTTTTTAAGGTGCTTGCATTGTGCGTGATGCAACAGGTCTGGACAGCAACAATACTCTGAGCATGAACTGCACTGATGCTGCTTGTTCGCTTGGCTATGACTTCACTTCCTGTAAACCTCTGGTTGAGGGAGAAACTTCACAGTGCAAGTTTGGCCTTCACAATGATTTCCAGGTGACGTGGCCTCATGACAATGTTCTGTCTGTTTTTGTTCTTGTTCTCCATGGGAATCCAACCCACAAGATTTAATTCCAAATCTGAACTAAACCGGAGTGCTGATTGGAATTATTTTACTGCATTCGTACACAGCTATCTATGCTGTTTGTAGAAAACCTGTCTGGTACTGTGGGTGGTGACGCCACAAAGTCAGCATGAAGTGGAGAATGCTGTATTTTTCACAACTCTTATTCCACTATGTACAATTGTTTACCTAGCTGAATATCTGCTACTATAAATTTAAATATAACGTTATAAAACATTTTGGTACAATTCGGTGTAAAATATTATGAAAGTAAATATGGTTTCTATCTAATCTGTGATTTATAAGCTCAGCTCCCTTGTCCAATTTTTTTACTCTCCTATTTACACACAATGGTCAACTATGGAAATTAGAGAGATCTTTTATTGTGACTTACTTCTAGTTCTCCTTTTTTATCAGTGTCCGCAGGTATCTTTTTGTATTGCAAATTAGTTGTAAGTAATTTCTGATAATTTTGTAGTTTTGAAACATTGTGGTGTGACATTGTTAAAATGTCAGAAAATAGTTTTCTTGTCTTTTTTTTTTTTGATATTGACCTTGTACTTACTTGGTATTGGATAAATCCCAAAATCTGCAGGCACACCCCGCCCTAGTTTTCCCAACACTACATGAAGAGGCATGGAAACACTTTATCTGCCATTTACGAGAATGTAGATCTTTATGGTGTTATGATTTACAAAGATCTTCACTAACATGGACGTGGTCAGTCGCTACTGTGTATTTTACTGTTGAACAGAGATTTGTTGTTATCACAGAGCTTGATGGGGTTTGAATCTGTTTCTTACTAAACTGTACCACTGTTTCAAGTGAGTGTGTTGAGGTTTGTAACTGGATTTCTTGTATTGAAGGTAATGAGTGTGGTGTCAGGCTTCAGCCCCCTCATCACTGCTGGAATTTTCTCTGCCACTCTCTCCTCTGCCCTGGCATCACTGGTCAGCGCACCAAAAGTGTTCCAGGTTAGGATGATAAAACGGTTGCATTTCAGAAGCATTTGCAAGGGCTCGGCAAGGTTGGAACAATTTAATAAATTCTTCTGTTTCCTTAGGCTTTATGCAAAGATAATATCTATCCTGGAATTGGGATTTTTGGAAAGGGCTACGGCAAGAACAATGAACCCCTCCGAGGGTATTTTCTCACTTTTGGCATCGCTTTAGCCTTCATTCTCATTGGTAAGTAGAAATCAGCTAATGGAATGATTAAACTCAATAAAGATGAGGTCATCTGGCTCTGATTTTTGCTTGTTTTCGTTTCTCCAGCTGAGCTGAATGTCATTGCCCCAATCATTTCCAATTTTTTCCTGGCATCATATGCACTCATCAACTTCTCTGTGTTTCACGCGTCACTGGCCAATTCCCCTGGTAAGACCTTCCCCATGTGTCAGTGTTGGAGCCTAACTGGTTGAGATGTGGTTGTTTGAACAAGCTGGGCCATGTCTCAGTAGAGTGATCAGATCTCATTAGTGAGATTCAGTTAAATGTGCAAGTTCTTTTTCATATCTTCATCCAATAAACGCCTACTTAAAGTGTAATTGACGACATAAGTGAAAATTAGCCTTTTATCAGAACCTGGTGCAAATACCTGAAATGGTTTTTAACAAATGACTTTTGTTGTTCATTAATAATTTAGGGACTTGTAAGTTGAGAAATTGATTTTTCTGAAGGAAAAAAAATTGAGAGTTCAAACAAAATGTCTAAAAATTGTTACATTCTGCCTCAAAACCCTCAGCAGCTCTCTTTGTTTTGCCAATCTTTTGCATAAAATATGACCCTTGAAAACCAAGAAGCTAGTTTTTGAATGCCCCCTTCTCTTAAAATTTCTTTGTTAATTTAAACTTTTAACCCATGCTTTCCATCTCTAAGTAGTATGCGCACTGTCTTCAGTAGTCAGTGAAATCCTAATAATGTGGCATCTTTTACGTTTGTGGACAGCACAGTGATGCAGTACTAGTGCTGCTGCTGCTTAAGTGGAGTTTGCATGTTTTCCCTCTGCCCATTTCCCCCCATAGTTCTAAGACATGAGTAGTTAGAGTGACTGAGAATATGACCGGACTGGCAGCCTTTCCGGAATAGGTACCAGCTAGGGCGTGGTACCAAACTGAATACCGATACAAAATCGGGGCAAACAGTGACCCTAGTAACCAGACTGAAGTTACACAGAATTTCAATAACACAACATTTGTTTAACTGCAGCAGCATACACACAGAGATGCAAACAGCGGGGAAACATCTGAACATCTAAACACTAGCTGCTGTTGGATACTGTAGTGTATTGAGCTGTGTAGGAAACTCTGAATCAAAGACCAGGAGATTTGGGGGTAACAGAACAAGTTTACGTTTAGAGCTGCAGTCATCCAAAATCCTTCAGCACAGCAAACTAAAACATTCTTTCTTTGTATCTTATGCACTGGAAACCTTCTGGGGCTGCCCACAAAAGGAGTGGTCAGTTCAAAGCATGATCAGATAACAAAAGACTGCAAGGAACACCTACCTAATACCACCAGCCCCCAACAAGGATAACATAGATTGGCTGGTATTATGTAAAAAGAGTTGGTCTTAAATCTTAAATACCAAATACAAAGTTAAACACATAACTTTTGGCTGTTGTTAAATAGTTATGTTGGAAAAGCATAGCTTACAAAGGATGTTAAATTTGTAACCCTACAGCTGCGTGGACCAATGGTGCTCTGTTTGTTGTGAGGAAGCCTGGGGTTGCCAAAGATTATTAGTTTTGCCAGAGATTAAATAAATCCACACCTTGATTTCGTTTTTGTTTTGTTAGATTATTTGTCCTTTTCTAATTTATGTTGCCTTTTTTATCAAATTAAAAAGTGTCTACTACATACTGACTGTGAAAAGTAATTTTGTTTGAATAAATGCAAGGGTTCTTTAATGGGATGTTGGAGAATTCTGAAAAATATTTATTACTTAACCCTTCTGCATCGTTTAAATTCACTACCCTTTCATGTTGTATGTGGTTGTTATTTTGTGTCATGACAAACAGCCACAATCATGAAATCCTGTGCTACTCAAAAAACTAATTTTTGACATTGAGTATAATTAATTTTTTGTAAGATCTTACAATAAAATGGTAAAATTCTTGGATAAAAAAAAACTTGGTAGTTTTGATTAGTGGATAATTAAATATATTTATGCGAGAAAAAAAACATTAATCTGATTAATTAATCTAATTATTTCCGCCGGATAGTGAATTTGCCCAGACTTTCAAAGCTTTTTCCCAAAATATGTGTATAAATAAGCTTAGTCATCAAAAATATTCATTTACTGAAACAGAGAAAAAGTTGTGGTCCAATTAGACTCAAAATCACCCTGAAGTGGCTGAAAACATCCCCAACAACACACAGTTTTTCTATTCAAGCATTTATTTATCCAAGTTTATCGTTTACTTTTGGTGTGGGAGTCTATTTATTTATTTTTAAAATGTCTTCAGGATCTGCTAGCATTTTTAAAGTGTGTATATAGCTCTGAGGAAGCGACCCTAGCTCCAGTGGGGTCCTACGATTGAACATTTTGCAGCAATAATGATGTTCTACTCTTGATTTCTGACATCTTGTTTTTGATCATTGATGTAATTTTATACATTTCTTTATTCTTTGTGTAAAGAGGTTTGTTTTTCCCTCAATACCAAAGCTCTAGGAGACCAACAGGTAGATATCTTCATTTCTGACACTCTATATAGTCTCTGCCTTTAATTGCATGAACATAAAGGGTACATTTAAAGGTAATGTTTATCCAATACACCAAAAGGATTTTTGACATGATCAGCCAAGAACTTGAGCATGAAGATGCTCTGCTGTACCCTTTACGTCGTGCATTTTTGTTAGCGTTACAAGGTAACTTTGACTCCACTAAATCCCGTTACTCTAGTCCTTGTTCTGTGCGCAAGAAACCTTCCTAGTCATGGTAACCACTCATGTGTATCCTAACTGGTGCTAACTTCATTTAATCAGATCTGTTTCATGCTTCTCGAAAGTTTCAGCTGTTTATACTTTCATTTGTGTTGTAAAACCCAGTGAAGGTCTCGTATGAAGCATCTTAAGTGTATCCTGTGTCCTCGAGGGCATTAAATTGTGGAGTCTGTTCAGAGGGACATGGTGTCCTTTACTGACTTTCACTAGCAGGTATCAGTTTGCGGGTGGTGTCGTATCACACACCATGTGCCATTGTTTGAGTTATGTAATGTTGCAGAATGGCATAGTTAGCACTTTTGCACCACAAAGAACTTTTGTTGGATTCAACTCAATATTTTTGATGCTCAGTTACTATTTGTTGGCTCTAGTCTTGTTGGCTGTCTTGACTCCTTGGGTTCCCTCATTTCTGATATATGCTTCTTTCATCTTTGCTGAACAGGATGGAGGCCAAGCTTCAAGTACTACAACATGTGGGTGTCTCTGGCCGGAGCGATTCTATGCTGTGTTGTCATGTTTATCATCAACTGGTGGGCAGCACTTTTGACCAACGTCATTGTCTTGTCCCTTTATATATACGTCAGCTACAAGAAGCCAGGTGAGCTTGACTTGAAATTCCCAAGCATTACACTGGTGTCTTAGAAAGATCACTCTGATGAGCCGCACTTTTCATTTATTGCAGACATTTCAAACAAATCCTGCTCCTGCAAGAAATTCAAACATTGATCATGTAGCTTAAGTTAAAACTAAGAACCTAATATTGGGTCGTCGAGCCAGCTGACGTAGACTGGCAGTTCTGCTGTTAAAAAGCTTTCGTTTGAATGCCCAAATTTATCTGAAAATAAGCACGAGTGCAAAGGTTCCTGGTGCGCACAAGCCTGAAAGCTTGCTGGATTGCACCGCTGAGAGCTACATTTTGGTTGTGGGTAATGTTGGATATTTCTGTGGTGTTGCAGATGTGAACTGGGGTTCATCCACTCAAGCGCTGACATATCATCAGGCCCTGGCACATAGTTTACAGCTGTGTGGAGTAGCTGACCACATCAAGACCTTTCGGTAAGAGACCCTTGATCAGTTTTTGTTTCATGTTTTGTCACTGAAATTCGATAGTAGTGTTTCCGTTTATTTGTATTTTTCTTTATATATCCATGTTATCACCCATTTGTTTCTGAAGAGAGAGTTTAGGGTTGATGTCAACCTATTCCTTCTTGGCAATGTGTTCTAATTAGGGCAAATAGGTAAATAGATGGAATATGGACGACCATTCAACAGGGTTTCTGAAAGGTCCTTAAAAGTCTTAACACTTAAAAACCCAAATTTTAGGCCTTAAAAAGTCTTGAAAGTTTTTTTTACAGATCTTAATTTTCCCGACACACATACAGATCTAGTGTGCTTGAGACAGATTTCCCAGCATGCATGGTTGTTTAACAAATATGGCTGCCAAAGCAACCACATTAGCTAATAAATACAGTAATTTTAGTCATTTACAAAGTGTTTAAAATTTTTAAAACAATCATTTTAGTTTAGTTTTCATCTAACACGCATGTCTGACAATTTTACTGAAATCCCAAAATAATTCCAAAAACTGAATTTTTACAAGACGACCAGTTTAGAAATCCATCAGACATAATTCCATACAAATATAGGTCTGAATACATTACTGTAAATAAAAAAAAGCTAGTTTTTTTTTTATTTACACCCGCGGCACGCCCACGGGCCGGAAATCGACACTTACAGAAAGATCACATAATTGCACCTGCTATTTTTAAGTAAAGTTTGACAAACCGTGTATCATTTGAAAGCTGATCTTCATGTGATATTAAGCATTAGAGGTTTAACACTCCACAGTGACAACAGTAAGTCAATTTGTGTAAAGAGTCCTAACAAAGCAAAATGGCGAAGCCTACCTTTTATGATGTCTCTACAGCTACACAGCCACTGAATCATTGAGTTTCTCATAACATTGTACTTGTAACTGTCCAATGAACAAAATGCATCCAAGCTGGTTCTCCAAAAATGTGTTTACCCCGAGAAAAAGTCATAAAAGCACAACGTTTGCCACAAAAAAAAGTATGTGATTTTTCCGGTTGTTTTCCCAGCCATTGTTAAGGAAAATCCAACAAGCATGGTACGTTTCGATTTAGTAGAGTCTCCTGAACATTTTGAGACCGCCTTTAGAAGTCTGTGACCATAATTGGCCAATCAACAAGACCTGGCCACTCGTTGAGAGAAAATGTCAATTTGGGTCCTCATTTTTTCACACGTGTGTACAGCCAACCAATCACAATTAAGCTCCAAGCAGATTGACGGGTCATTTAGCCAATGAGATGAGCTTTCCAACAATATATGGTTTGCCATAGTTCTTTTTACAGACGCAGGATAACGTGACTGCGCAAAGAGAGCATTTTTTATTTTTTTTTCATTGTTTGCATTTTTTTTTTTTATATTTTTTATTGTGTAGTTTATCTACTGGTGTTGATTTGTATTTAAAAAAAAATGCAAATTTACATCAATTTGTTCATTTGTTTACCAAGTGCCATTTTGGTGCCAATGGTGCCCGCCTGGACATTGTCTTATAAAAATCACTCCAAAAACACATGTTTTGCTCCATTTTGACAGATTTTGGTCATGTATTGGTCCACAGTTGTGGCTTCTATTCAATGTTGTCAAAAAGTCCCCCAGGGACTCAAGCATTCACTTATCTAAAGGATGTTAACAGGTTAATGATTCGCAATGTAGCCATGTGTATGAGTTTAACATTTAAATTGTCATTTTGTTATTTTCCATCTGTTAATACTTTTTCAAGTTGCATTTTTAGATAGCTTGTATGCAATACTTTTTTTTACAGTGATTTATGTTTTATATATTTTCTAGTTAATATATGGTAGAAATAAAATGTTAGGTAAACACAAGTATAATGTTGGTCTTGAATGCGTTTTTTTTTTATTTATTTATTTATTTTTACATAGACTTGTCACTTCCAGTAAACTTTTTTTTTTATTCAGGTCTTACATTTGACACTGTTAAACCTGCAGAAACACTGGTTCAAGTTACGCTCTTAAATGTGCACAATTTCAACTTGGTTCCTACAGTAACTAAAAAAAATCTTAAAATTGCTTTGATTTTGAGCTCAGGTCTTAAATTTCTTTGCTTAGAATTATTTATTCCCATGAAGAGTCTGCTAAAAAGTAAGGTAGAAACACTTTAGAACTAATCGTCAATTAGTCCACCCTACCAGAGCAGAGTACACTTTACTTCTTTTAAGAGTTTTTTTTTGTTTTGTTTTTTTAATTAATTTTTATAAATACACAGGACACTTTTGAAAGAGGAAGGAAAGCAGGGAGAGAGGGGCGGATCTGGCAAATGTCAGAGTGGGACCCATATTGCTCCATTCATCTGTGCCGTACATGTCGAGCCCCCTTACCACTACACCACTGGAGCTCAACAGAGTACCCTTTAGTTGGAAATAAATGATATGTGACTTTCACTATGATATGTGAAAGTGACTCCCCATTGTGACTACCAGTAGACTTTCTTTTGTTGCAAAGCCATGACTATGATAGTCATTCTTTTTGTGGTTTTCAGTTGGGCACAACCATGAACAGTTAGAGATTTTGATGCAGCACAAAAATGAATGTATCAAAAGCAATGTTGTCACTAATCATTTTTTAGTGTTAAAAATCCAATTCTAAATTAGATTTCAGATTAAAAAGAACTAATTTTGTTGTTTGGGTCAGAATTGCGGTTAACCGATTTATAATAAAATACAACGGTTTAATTTAGTGGATTTTTGTAATCACTGATGTGCGTTTAAGGCTTGATTTGACCAAAATGATGCTCCAATGCAGTCCTCATTGTTTGCTTTTTTTATTGGACTCATTTATTGCTACCGGTAAAGTGGTATACGCTCTGATAAATTTAGCAACTCTAATAAAACAAGGCCCTAAACACCTTAGCAGTGAGTGGCCGCAGTGGGGAGTCGTAATTCTGTGAAACACTTGCAGTTAGTTGCTCATCCCAGCCTGAGGTGGTTTAAACATATTCAAACAATTGCCAAGCCGAACAATTGAATTTTTGATTGCTCACCAAATTAAAACTAGTTTTAGGCCAAGTTTGGATGACAGCCATGTACACATGCACATCGCTATGTATTCCCATGTGAGGCACACATCATGTTTTCATTCCTTGAAACGCAAGTCTGCTAATTGCATAAGCATAAAGAATGTAAACAAAACCTTGCAAAGCCATAACTGGTCACAAGATTAATGGTGGTTTATTTTTACTAACAGAAGTTGAGGAATTTAATTGTATTTTGTAGTTCAGAATCCTTTTTAGAGGCTCAAAACATTTGGGATTTTGTAGGAACAGTACCATTTCTAAAGATAAATTGCATGTTCATTTGAGGTCCGATAACTAACTAAACTAAATAGATTGCTCTGCTCCTGCAACAAAGTGCTGCATTTTTCATGTGTACATGTGAAAACAACTAGATGGCTGAAGCTTGCATACAAAATGCACCTTGTGACTATGAGTGTTATAAACTTTGCTCATTAATCAATGATTTTCCTGGGCTGAAGTTTCGATCTTTTTAATTAGTTGCTGAGTTGAACTCTTTATGCCATGGAAGGATCAATTCTGTAATTAAAAGGTTCCCAGCTCAGTATATGTATATGTGTATGTATGTATGGATGTGTCAAATTGCTTACTATGGTAAACAGCCTGGTCATTAGGGAGGGGCAAGTGGCATACTATAATTTACTATGTCAATATGAGTAAAATAGTCAAAACTTGTCAAAAAAAAAAAGTCAGTGATTTAGTATAATGTTCCTCATGCCACTGAGGGTGTAATAAACCAACCTCATTGTTTCTATCATTTACCAAAGCTGAGATTGATTTCAGAAGTTTCGGGTAGGGTAAGGGTTCCTGGGGAGCTGTCTGTGACGTCAAAATTATAAGTTGTTTCTATGAATAATTTTGAATTTCTTTATGATGTAATGATTTTCTTTCCTCCAATCTATTTTCAAAGACCATTGTAAGTCTAGGGTAAATCTTAACCCATTGTAGAGCCTGGGGTTCTAATACTTTAGCACAGTGCAAGTTCTTGAAAACCTCCACAAGTGTGTCAGTTTGAGTTGCAGTTTCTCAAATGTGACCTCATGTTTCCAGTCAATGGAAAACTTCCCAGTCATTTCCCACTATTTCTTTTGTGGTGCCAGTCAGAAAAGATATTGCAACCCAAGTCAGACCAGTTTGGATGTCTTGGCAAAGTAGCTTGAATGCTCTAGGAGGATTTTTTTTTTTTTTACCAAAAGGCAAAAAACTATTTTTAAGGAATACTTTATTTCATAAACACATTACAAAAGAGGGCTGGGCGTTTAATCGAAAAGCAATCATAATCACCGTTCAGAAACTAAAATCATTCACATTTTTCCAGGTAGACCATTTCAATTACTTTCCCTTTATAAAGACTACTGCGCGTGAAGTAACGTGTCTCCGCTCTGTGAATGTTTGCTTTATTTCAGTTCAGTTGTTGACGTTGAAAGTGGATTGTGTGCGTTTCCTTCAATTGTTTTAATAATCAATTTAATGTACCCCTCATTCTAAAATCTCTCACTTGTAAAATCTGCACATTTTTACTGTACACAACTTTCTTTAGGTCAAAGCCCCCAGCCCATCATTAAATAGATTCTTCCCATCAAACCCATGATAAACTGTTGTGAATAATAAACCTGCAGCAGTCACGTTCATGCTTTTCCCCTTCTATACTTCGTGCCTGAGTTTAATTGTGAGAGCTTTGATCTTCATTGTAATATCTTTAACACTGACATCAGATAAAGGACTAGGAGAGTAAAGGATCTGCTGCTAGATCCTCCTCGGTCAGAGATTACTGTTCCTGACAGTACCTTCAAGTCAAGCGCTTCATAATCCTGTTTTATTCTTAACATTTTTGCTTTGAAGCTCTCTAATCTCAGCTTGTGTTTTTGCTCTCGTCTGAACCAGTGACGCTGGAGGTCATGAGAATGTGAGGAGCGCTTTTTGTTTGTGAAACAAGCTAAAAGTGTTCATCTCCTCTAGGCCACAGTGTCTGGTGATGACCGGAGCGCCAAACTCACGGCCAGCGATCCTACATCTGGTCCATGCCTTCACCAAGAACGTGGGTCTGATGGTGTGTGGTCACGTGCGTGTTGTGAGTACCCAAAGCAGTTTCTAGAATCATCGAATGCCGTTTTCTCACTTAAGCATAATGTTTGATGGTGGTTTTATTTATTTGATGCTAAGCTACAAATGCTCCAGGTATCAAACTGGTTTAGGAGACCGTTTGCTGGAACTCCTAATAGACTATAGAGTTATCTTTCTTTTGCCATTTTCTTTGTTCAGTTTGCGTCACAGAGATGTGTTTGTTGTTGAATGTTGTGCAATCCATGTTTGAAGAGCCTGTTTAAAGCAGTTCTTGCTCCTACTGGCACATGTTCCTGGAATAATAAAATTTCCTCTAACCCTGTGGGGACGGTGATTACAGTTGTGGATTAGAATCCAGTCTTCCGTTATTAGTCAGTGTGCTGCATGATGATCAGGAAAACATAGACTAAATAAAGGAAGATAATCAACTTTAGAGAATTTGGAGTCTCATTGTGTTCCTGTCATTTCTATGTTCCACTGTAGAGCTCCCGGAGACCCAACTTTAAAGAGCTGAACAGTGACATGTTGCGCTACCAGAGGTGGCTCCTCAACAACAACTCAAAGGCTTTTTACACAACCGTAGTGGCTGAAGACCTCCGACAGGGCACGCAGTATATGCTACAGGTCTGTGATCAGTTAAAACTTGTGTTCACCGCTTCTGCTCCAAGTCTTCTCCAGTCAAGGATGCCACAAAACTCATTTTTATACGCATTTCTGCAACTATCCAATCAATGATCAGCTCTCTTGGAAAAAGGGGAAAAACAAACAAAGAGGAAAGGTGATGAGTCCTAAAAGTAGGAGGGAGCATTACCCTCTTTGAAATGTTAAAGATGGAGCTTACCTTATTAGATTTCCTCTAAATAGACTAGAAAAATCTTTCTGTTAGGGGTTTTTAGAGCTGTGTACCCTTTATGTTCCACATCTATCCAGGGCAGTGGTTTTCTCATCGTTTACTTGCCAATATCTGACGAGCCAATATTTGAAACAAGAGATATGAATACTAAAAGATTACCCTCAGGGCCAAAGAGAGACAGAAATATACTGATTGTGTCAACTCTAAGGTAGACTGATAAATAAGTAATATCTCAAAATCTGGCTTCATTTTGCTATATTATACTTTATTATTACAGAAACCCCCACCCCCCACCAAATTTTTATCAAAAAAAAATTAACTGCTGTAGTTCTTAGATAATTTTCTTAGGTCTTTTCTGATATACTTCAGATCGAGTATATATACTTCAACATGCTCTGCGCAAGCGGTCACGTTTAGTTTTTAACAAAGATTGCCACCACTGCAACCACAAATAAAGTAATTTTTGAGTGTAATTTTAAAATGATGAAAACAATTGTTTTTATGTAACAAATACATGTTTGAAAATGTGATTTAAATGGCTATTAACATTTACATAGGATTCTCTCATGAGTCGAACCTCTTTATGAAACTCAGCATTTTTAAATATTGTAAATCCATTTTATTGTGTTTAGATTTCAGGTTATAACTGCAAATATATAGGTTTGAATAAGTTACTGTAAGTCACCAAAAACTAATATGTTTAAAGGAAAAAATACGCGTAAATACCGATATTTCAGCAACAAACCATTCACTTGTTTCACAATTCACACCATTCACAAATTTATTCTGTTATTTTATCTTTTAGACTTTAATCTTTATAAGATGTTGGTGGAGAAACTAGCCATTTTGTTTGTGTGTTGGTCGTGTTGGCTTTCAGTTGGTCGTGTGAAACCCTGTATTAATCCAAAGTTCAATGAAGACGTGTCAAAGACTATTTCTGAAATGGATTTTTGTGAACTAAAAAAGTATTGGTTATGTTTACATGCGGATGATAATTGTTGTCAAAGAAAGGACAAAATTCTCAATGCAGAGGGATTAGCTTTTAAATAACACCACGTTTACTTTGAACAAATTTCACTAAACTTACAAAAGAAGAACTAAAAACCTCCCCAAAAAATCCTTACAATGGGAATAGAGTTTCTAAAGCTCCTTAGCCTCAATCGGCCAAAAACCGCTTTTCTGACCCCTCATTTCCTGCTTAGTGCGGAGGACATGTGACTGATAATCTGGTGTTCTACTCTGGCGTGCTGTATTGATTTGACCTACATTAACGAACATGAAACTGCTTGCTCTGGCGATTCAAGGAGCTCAAGTAAACCTTTAAGATGAGCTGTTGGGATACAGATATGGAATGAGTTCAGTGAAAATGATCTGCCTTGTGATTTTAGGCTGCTGGACTGGGTAGATTGAGGCCCAACACTTTGGTGATCGGTTTCAAAAACGACTGGCAAATTGGAGACATCAAGGAAGTCGAGACCTACATAAACCTAATCCAGTGAGTGCACATGATTAATAAATACTCAGCTGAATTGACCATTGCTGGTGTAGGTATTGTTCCGGAAGTGCCAGGATAACCAAGTCTTTGGGAAAGAATAATCTGAATTTACTAGTAGGAGTTTTTGGATATTTTGAAGTTGGTTAGTTGTAAATGCGATGTGGGACTGCATCAGTCATCTTTTCTAAGTGGTGGTGAACTGTATTGTAGACCTTTTTGGAGGCAATGGTCAAAAGGTGCAGACAAATCACTAAAAGATGTTTAATAAAGCATATAAATAACCAAGCAACAAGACTAAGACTGTGATAAAAAGTATAAAATAACAAAACAATGTTTTTTTTTTTGTTTTTTTTCATAATTAGCAACATTGTTTAAGATCATGACAATTAAAGGGTAAAATTCTTGGATGTAAAAAAAATAGTTTGAATTAGAACGAAAGGTAGATGGTGGTTTCAATTAGTGGCTTAACAACACGAAAAGGTTGTGAATTTTTGAAAAATTTCAAAGCATTTTAGTAAAATATGTATAAAAATGACATTAGTCTATTGGTTGGTTGACTACTGCACACCCAATGAGCTTCATGGTGTAGTGGATTGGGTTCAGAGCACCATTTGTGTTTGCAGAAGTCAAGATGTTATACAGCTGACAGCCCTGTTTGTAGTTTTGTTAGAACTACGGCAAGATGGTGCTAGTTGTTTTTTCTTCCTCCCATTTTTAGATTCAAATGTACGCTTTGAGACGGCATTTGTTTATTTAGTTTTTATAATCGAAAAATCTGGATGTTTCGTTAAAGCTACAGCAAAGGTGTGTACATTGCTTCAAACCAAGTGCTGTATAAGCACAAAGATTCAAAAACCCAGATGAACAGTGCAGTTTGTCTCAGTTTTCTTGCTGCCAATCACACCAGATAATTTGAATTAGATAGGAATGATGCAAGCCAGCTATTGTTTAACTTTGATTTCAAATATAATGTGTAGATTTTTTACAAGCAACATTACAAGACTTATGACTTCTAATTTGCAAAGTCATTCAAATTAAAATGTGAGAAAATGCACATATTATATTTCAACAGGACAATAACCCCACACACACCTCAAGGTTGTGTTTGGGTTTAGGTCAGGTGACTGGAGGCCAGGTCACAAGGCACAGAACTCATCCCTCTTCCTAATTAAATAACTCAATCAAGAGAAACTGGTCCTTGGCATGGAGCTCAAGACAGTAGCAAGCATGTGTAAAGCTGTAAATACTAGCTAGTTTGAGGAATCTAAAACCTGTTTAGAGTTATTTCACATGGTTTTGTTTAATACGTAAAATAAGTTGCATCAGTGGAAATAATCACGAGAGTATGTGGGAACATTGCTAAGGCTGAAACCTCTTCTGTCCATTAGAAGCTCTCCTTTAATGCCTTGCTAATACACATTTTACATGTCTGAATGACATTTTTTTTTTTTGCTCTTACAGGAGATTTAAGTGTGTTTTTTGTGTTTGTGTGCAGTGATGCGTTTGATTTTCAGTATGGGGTGGTTATTCTGAGACTGCGAGAAGGACTCGATATTTCTCACATTCAAGGCCAAGGTACAGAGCTTTACACTGAACTTCTTCATTAAACTGTCACTTCTCAGAAAATAAATGCTCCTGCTCAGAGCTCAAGATTTATAATGAAGGGAGCCTTTGTTGGGTGCCGCTGAGCTTGTGTTTCTCTGCTGTTAAACAAGCAGAGTATCGACTGAGTGGAAAGCAAGCGAAAACAAATCAAAGAGGTCGTGAACTGAGGACGCAAATTGGCTGTAGCTTGGAAGAGACAAGTACTGTACTTGTTTGTTTCAGTACTCCATTATTTTAAAAGGTCAACATTTTTTTTTCTTGTTGGGCATTTGCTGTGATCTCTACAAGATTTTAACATGATCTTCTACCTTTACTCCTCAAAGTTTTTAACTCAACTCCACCCCAATGGTGATCAACAGTAAACATCTCAAAGTTTACCACTTCCCAACAGGAATGACTCCCAATGATCAAGAATGCATTATTTTTTGGGTGTCATGGCACTGCAATGAAAAATGCCAATTATAATGGAAGTCAATAAGGCAAAAACAGCCACAGACAATAAACGAGGGAGAAAAAAAAAGAAAATCTGGTGCTACACTACAAACAAAAAAAGGCCAGTGTTCTTACTAATTTTTGACGTGATAAAAGGTAATTTTTATCTTTAAAAATTACTAGGTAACTTGAAGGAAGGTATTGTGTATAAAGTAAAACAAATACTGTGCATTAATGAAAAAGTATTGGTTACAAAAACACAGAATGAAAATCTGATCCGTTTTTTTTTTATCTGCGGTTGTTGATTGTGTGTTCTGACCTTGCCACACAGATCAAGATTAGTATAAATGATTTAAGGAGCTTTAACAATTACAAGGGAATCATATATTTAATCTTTTCAAAGGTAAGTAGTTAATGTTTGATTTTTCACTACTTCCTCTGTGCCTTTTTGGCCAAATAAGTCAGTGCACCCCTAGTGTTTGAATCATTGCAATGAAATAAGGCAAGAAATCACAGGAAATAATTAGAGAATTTATGATTATTCGAGAGAGTTCATAAATAAACGAAATAAAGAGAGAGTTCATGATTATTCGCACATTTATGAGTCGACCTAACAGTCAGTAAGAACAAATGTTTAAAAAAAAGGCCATTTGTGATTGTTTAGTACTTCAATGTGCTGCAGGATGCTCATAGCTGGACATCCTTTTGGTGAAATGGTCTGTGAAATGAGCCAATTTTCCATTAGAATAGACTTCCATGCTAAATTTAAATCTGCTGTGACCCACCTAAACATTCCTGTTGTGTCTGTAGATGATTCTTCAGGAATGAAGGACGTTGTGGTTTCGATGGATATGAGTAAAGACTCTGATGGCGACTCATCTAAGCCTTCCTCCAAGGCCACCAGTGTCCAGAACAGTCCAGCGGTCCAAAAAGGTTAGCGCTCTTATAATTGTTCAAACAGAAAAAAAAACACAGCTGGGTTTACTAAATGCCCCCTCATGTCAGATCAGCACAAACAAATGCATGTTTTCTGAAGTGTCTGGACTGTTTGTATTCGATCTATGATAAATTACTCAAGGGTCTGAGGGATCGAGCCCCTCAGCGCCATCTGACATTGAGTGCTCTCTGAGAAACTAACAATGGAAAACAAATACAGCTGCGAACAATGATCAGAGGAGCTCGAGCAGATAAATGTGGACAGACTTCTTTTGAGCATGTATTAAGAGGATATTAGTGATTGTTTCAGTTGGAACAGAATGATGTGAGATTTGACCCAAGATGTCCCAAAAGTACTGCCTTCAGATACATTTGACTAGAGCTTTGTGCCATTGACAGTTGGGTAGAAGCGTGAATAAAGTAGGGTTGTGTGAATGATCTATTTGAACTTGTGCACAGACGGTCCCCTAAGATTTCACATAATTGGAAGTTTGGTTGCAAAAGGCAATACAGTTATGCTCATAAGTTTGCATACCCTGGTACAATGTGTGTTTTCTCTGCCATTTTACCTACTCGTAGTTCGCAGTTGGGTGAAGCCATTTAGTGTTAGGGTTTGGGTTAGGGTTAGCTGAGTTTACCCATTTTTCTTCAAGTTCTCCTATTGTGTTCCTTTTTTTAAAGAGCACTGCATTTCAGCTGCGGATTTTTCTATGCATCCCGTACCATTTTTCTGGCAGTTGTAGCAGAAATGTTTGTTTGTTTCAACAGAATCCCTCACTTTCCAATTCTTAATCAGAGTTTGAACATTGCTGATGGGCATTCCCAGTTGCTTGGATATTGTTTTACAATGGTGCCTTCGAGATACAAAATTAATCCAACATTTGTATCTCAAATTTTTTTGTAAGTCGAAGCAAGTTTTGGTAAAATGCCTAATCCGTGCAATGGCTCTCAGAAACAACAGTATAAGTTTAAAAAAAAGGAAAACCAGAGAAAAATAAAGTAACTTTTCTTCAATCCTCAAATTGTTTATTTACTAAATGATAATAAAACAATGAAAACAGAATAAAATAATATGTACACATATGTGAAAACTTACCTGCAGGTGAAGCGATTTATGTTCACGACTTACGATCACCAACAGAAACCACAATCCTAAAAGAAATCACGTTTATAAAGTGGAATGTTCTGTAGCGCAAGATAGAGGAGGAACCTTTAGCTTTTGTTTCCAAACAGCAGTTTCCGCTTTATAAAATGTAAATTTTAAATAAATTACCACATTATTGGTAATCTTGAAATTGGTATAGTTTTTGGTGTAATAATGAACAAAGTTTCAGCTCTTTTTACCATTATCTGTCAATGGGAGAATGGAGCCCCAGGATCGACAAGCACCGCGCAACGTCACAACTTAACAAGCGGATAGGAGAGCAGAGCTGTCTGTGAGTTTACAGTCACGAGACGCCCAGCGTTGACATTTCAAATGTCAAAAATTTAGAATGCGTATAAAAGAAATTCTTGATTGCTTGTATTGTTTTTCATATCTTGGAATTTGTTTCGTATCTCGAGGCAAAAAATATCCAGAGAGACCGTTCATATCTTGGATTTTTCGTAATTTGAACCATTCATATCTTGAGGTACCAATCCCTTTCCTGTTTTGTGCAGTTCAACTACAGTTTCCTTTAGATCTTTGATGGCCATTTTACTTTCCCTATCGCTCAGAATTCAGAAATGTCAACGTGTCACTGGATAAAAGAGGCAAGGGTCTATCAGGATCCTGAAACCTTTTCTGCCCAAACATTGATCACAAGCAAACGGGTTGCAAATGAGGGTGGTTACCTCTACCAGCTGCTGAAACCCTTTGCTGTCAGTTTTTGTGCATTACCAGGATTCTGAAACTTTTGGTTAATTTATGAGCACAACTGTAAATGTTTTTGACAAAACATTATATTGTGCATTTTCTCCCCCAAGTGTGACAAACGGCTCTTATTTACAGCAGAAAGCAATGGATCCAATCAATCCTATACACCCTTTCACTAATATCCTCTTTTAAAGTGTTTTGCCTTTTTTACTGATCTAAAATGAATGGATTTGATGGCTTTGAGTTGGTGCTTTAAATCTGAGGATGTTACTAGGTATTTTGTTCTGTGGCCATATTTCCAAATATTTTTCATGTGCAGAAGCCATGCGTACTGCACATTTTGAAAGCCGTTGAATAAAATTGCCTCGAATGGAAAGTGTCGTCCTCAGGTAGAAATGATGATTTAAAACATTTTTTTCAGAATATTTTTGTAAATTTCATGTTTATTTCAGAATGCCTTAATTGATATCTTAACGGTTTCGGGACATAAATCAACTATTCTACAATTTACAAGAGCTTTTATTGGAACCCAAAAATTAGAATATGCTCATATTGCTCTTTATTGTTGGACAAAAGTTTCATGCAACAACGTGCCTCAATCAAAAATCATGGGCGCCAATCACACATCGAACCAAACGAGTGGTGCCAACGAAAAAGAGGTTGAGTCCGCCTCATCAGATGCGTTTTTTGTGAGGTGAATGACCAATGAAATGTGGCTCTTTTGATGACGTGAATAGGACCCAACTGGTGACACTCATCCTTCATTTTCATAGGAACTTTGTACAGCAAACAGGAAAGACACAGCGCACCACAAATCCTCTCTTTTTTCACATTCTTGTCAGACAGCTCCCTGTGATCAGACACCAACAGTTCATGATTATTTCTATACGTTCTTTGATTACCTCTTGATCTTCTTCTTTCCTGTTTCCCTGATTGGTGCAGAGTGCCTCTGTTGTACAGCAAACGCCATCTTCAGGCAGGGAGTGTCATTGATTTGTGCAAATCTCAATTAGGATCGGTGTGTACACCGGCAGTCTGTCCTGCAGTTCCTGGTCTTTCAATGTTTTCAGAAGAACTGTGCGACGGCATACAGAATGTTGAGGTTACTTATCTCGATATTTATTGTGTTTACACGAGTTGGAAATAAAGATACTCACACTGTGCTCAAAGAACATGTTTTGAAAGGGTCCGTTTCTAAAGTGATGATGTGGCTGAATGTTTGATGTCATCTCTGTTTTTAAGGTTTCCTCAGCAGGTGACTGGCCTGATGCTTGCAGCAGAATAAATGTGTTTCTCATCACAGCATTAGTAGATGTTAACCCTCATGTTGTTTTTGTTTCTAACCATTATCCAGATGAGGATGAGGATGGCAAAGCCCACACTCAGCCGCTGTTGAAGAAAGGCAGGACGTTTCTCTCATTCTCTTCTGTTTTTTTGCTTAGTCTGTCTCATACCTGCATGCTCTTCACTTCCTGCCGTTTTAGGACCTGCTGCTTCCTTCAGTGTGTTCTGCTGGTGTGATATCTGACCTTCACGTCTACATGTGCTAATGCCTGTTTCAGCTCAGAAGATGTCACTTCCTGTCTATTACTTAATCCTCGGTGTCTTTCTGCAGGGCTGCTTTTTCTCTTTGCCGCTGGAGATTTCGCTTCAGTCTTTCCTTTTTTCTGTCTGCTTCTGGATCAATCTGCTAAAGCTTTTCCATGTCTCCTGTCTGGGGTCTGAATGTATGTTTGTGCTTTTCAGAAAAAAAGAGCCCCACGGTCCCCCTCAATGTGGCTGATCAGCGGCTGTTGGACGCCAGTCAGCAGTTCCAGCAGAAACAGGGCAAAGGCACAGTGGATGTCTGGTGGCTCTTTGATGATGGGGGTGAGTTTAAAAACATGTTGACGTCCCTGAGCCATTCTTTTGTTCAAAGTAATGTATTGGCAAAAAGGACAAGAGCTTCCTGTTTTACCAGTCAAATCACAAACCAAAACAACTCACTGTTTTGTGATTGGCCCTGTCTTGGTTGATTCTCTCGCACACCCTTCTCAAAGAGACATCCATCATGACCATTATTGAAATGCTGCAGAGCGTCCTCCAAATATTTAACGTGTTGAGCACTTTATTTGTTGCTTTGAATGATTATTTTGTAAGGTTTAATAATCGTAATATTCTAGACATGAATTTCATGATGTGAGTTTTACTGCTTTTTTTTTTTTTAATTGATGACATTTGACCTTATTTTGGAAAAAGTGTTCCTTCCATTTGCACACATATTTACATACGAAAGTACTCCTAGACCTAGACGTGTTCAAAGAGTTCCCTGAAGATAATGTGATGCAGTCAAGTGAGCCATGTTTTTCTGACTCTCTCAAAAATGGTTGCTAGGGCGAACAAGTTAGGTTGCTATGGTGAGTTCATTGGCATATCAAAATCCCAGCACCCCACTGAGTGAAGAAAACCAACCCCTTTTCTCTACGGTTTCCTAAGTTGTGATCTACATTTGATGATAAGGTTGCTAGGGTGGGGTCTCAATCATGTTTGACCTCATGTGGGCCTAGTTGCACCTCAAAATGAAACTAGAAAAAGAAGTCTGGAAGATTGCAATATAGATGTGTTGCAAGCATTTCTAATCTCTGTGTTAAAGATTTAATTTTTAGAGACGCACTAGACCTAATTGTTTTTTAATAACTTACCTGATCAGTCATTGGTCACTCAGTCACGCCTATTACAACCAAGAGCCTTCGTTATGAAAGAGTGCATAAAATTCTTACTATAAAGAGTAAACCAGTAAGGAAAAACAATCACATACCACATATGGTACCACTAAAGGAATTCTGGCAAACACATACGTTTTTTCCCAGGCTTTAGAAATGGTTAATAATTACCATTGAGTTATAATGGCCATTGATAATTCAATCATAAATAATATTTATATGAAGTCTTGACAGACTGAGGGACACTTTCTTGTTTTTTTGGGTTTTTTTTGGTCACTTGGTCAATGTTTGAGCTTACCATTCAAGGCAATAATTTTACAATCTTCTTTTTTCATCTCTCAGGTCTTACTCTGCTCATCCCATACCTCATTGCCAACAAGAAGAAATGGAAGGATTGTAAGATCCGCGTGTTTATTGGTGGAAAGATCAATCGAATCGACCATGACCGTAGAGCGTGAGTGCTAAGCCTTTTCGTGTGTTAGAAAAGAATCTGTCTTCTTTTCAGTTTGAAAGATGTCATGTCTTTCAATAACGGTGCAGAATCTCTAGCGCGCGTTTTGAATGGGCAAATGAAATATAATCTAATGATCAACTTCTGATGAAACATATGCATTACTTTTCTAGTGTAGTTGAATTTATTTTCCAAGCACAAAGTAATGAATAAAAAACACTAACAGGTATATGAACATATACGGTGGCAACACCCAGACCTATGATCAATGCAGTCTGTTCTAGCTCTGTGTTGCTGAAACTGGCTGGCTAACAGTGCCAACGGGAGCACATCAGTGTGCCATGTTTCTTTGTACATAAAGCTCTCTCTTCATGGAGCACATGGTTTTGTCTGAATCCACACTGAGGTTTTGTGTGCTATGAGAGACAAAACGTTTCCCATTGTCCTCTGCAGCTGCTGCCGGTGCCTTTTGTTGGCTATTATTAGACTCGTTTCTGCAGGAAGGTCTGCATAGAAACAAATGTTCAACTGCACATGTGTAAATTCAGTCATGAAAGTGAGACTCTAGAATCCCGATGACCTCCTGCTCAGACCCCCTTCAGGAACAATCTGAGCTGAGAGGAAGCTTCTTGTGAATTATTAATGACTGTTGGACTATGAAATGAGATTTTTGTTGTTCTGTCCTCAGCATGGCCACATTGCTCAGCAAGTTCAGGATCGATTTCTCTGACATCACCGTCCTGGGTGACATCAACACAAAGCCTAAGTCTGAAGGGTATGATGAGATCAAATGTTTATTATTATTTATTATCTCATTGATCAGAATTTGTTAACAGTTTGGTAACATTTGCAAATGTACAGTTAATTTTGTGGAACACATGTGAAATTACAAGAAGTTCAAAAATTTCAATTATTTTTATAATTATGAAATGTAAGATTTGAGCTGAGTATTGGCAGGTAGCAGCTCTTTTTCATGTTAAAGAAATAAAAGCAGAAGGTACAACAACTAACAGGAAGATACTCACTTTTGATCAAAATAACATGCGTCACATGATGCAGTCTCGCTTTTTGATTGGTTCTAAGGGTTTTGGTCGGTCAGTAACAAAGGAGTTGGTTACAAAATGTAATTTAGATGAGGAAGAGTGTGTACTTTCTTAATTTCAAACTTAATTATTTTGTTTGTAACTGAGACGCTTTTTAGCAGCCTGAACTCTTCGTTGTTTTAAAATGTTTGCTATATAAATATTGTTGCAGCCATTCCCAGTCTTCTTTTTAAGTTATTTTGTTCAGTTTTTATTATTTGGTGATCTGCAATCACAACGATCATGTCAAGAAACAACTTAAATTTTTATGACATCATTGACTGCTCCCTAGCAACCAAACTTCTCAGCTTTGGTAAATGATGGAGAAATGGGGTTGGTTTATGTTACTCACAGTGACATGGGGAACATTGAGTTGTGTCACTGACAGCCATATCAGCAGATCTATCACTCATAGTGAGAAGGGAACCTTTTAATGACCCCATTGAACAGATTGTTTACCCCAGCAACCGGATTAAAAACTATAGCTCAGCTCAGGAAAGTCATAGATAAATGGGTCAAAACGGAATTTCAACATCAAAGTAATTTTTGATAATGGGTTTGTTTTCCTACAGTTTGACTGAGTTTGCTGAGTTGATCGAGCCATATAAACTGAGAGAAGATGATATGGAACAGGAAGCTGCTGAGAAACTGAAGAGTGAAGAACCCTGGCGAATCACAGACAACGAGCTGGAGCTCTACAAAGCCAAGGTCTGAGAACATATCTGCAACAACCCACCAATCGCAGCTGAGATGCTGACAAGTGCACTGATGTAAAGCTTTGCTTGTGATCAAACGTTCTTCAAGCTGCTGAATCCAATGATTGGTCACAGTTAGGTGGAGTTGCCAAACCGCAAATGCAAGGAATTTTGGGACAATTTAAAGGGACAAGAAGAGTGAAGAAGGGGTGAAAAAATGAGCAGCACACGAGGAGAACATAAAGGGAACAATATCTCGGGAGGAAATGAGCCACGTTTAGCCATGAGCCAGTGATCAGAAGGGCGGTGTCACACCAGGCATGAAAGCACGTAATGCAGAACCAAGCCATTCTGAGAACCCATCACATGTGCACACAAAACAAGAAAATTAAATATAAACCTTGACCAATATAGATTATGAAATATAAGACTGGGCCGAAGTGCTGGGATGCACAACAACAGACCAGCAATTCCACTGCTGAATTTTCTTACATTCCTCCAGCTGCAGAGTTCATTTTCAAGATTCACCAAAGGGGTCTTGTAAACAAATAAATACACGCTTGATCTGAGCGTTCCCTGCAGGTGTCAAAGTACAACACAACACCTGGTCTCTTACCTATTTTACATGCATATGGTAATGAGCACATTTGCTTTAAGAATAGACTGTTAGATGGCAAAATACACTTAACTTTACAAAAGTTTAACAAACTGTGGTTTAGATTGAAGGAAAATTTGATTTACTGATGACACTGAGTGAGATCTTCCCTGCTCGCTGCCTTGTTTGTGTATCTCTATGGCAACCACGAGGGTTTTTGTTTCTTTTTACTCTTCTGAAACAGTTTCATCAAAAGGTTGATTCTCAACACTTTGATTGCTCAATAGAAACTAGGTGAGAAATAACTAGTGCTGTTTATCGACTAAATAAAAAAGTCAATCAACTAATTACACAATTTTTTGCAACTATTGATGTGAATGTAAATAGTAATTTAAACTAAAGACAAATAAACTATTTAAATTCAAAATCTGTTACGTTTTGTAAATCATAAATTTAGAAAAATGGTGATGGTAAAACGTTGAATTTGGAACTCAAAGGAATGGAGCAATGGGGTTAGTGGTGTAATATTGATTTCATCTGTTTTACGAGTTTGCCTACTGTGACCAGTCTTTTATCACAAGTCTGGTTGACGAGAAAATGGGGAATTGTACTAGGTGAGGCCTTTAGACCCCCATAGAGAGGGCTGTCAGTGTGTTTCTAATTTGCTTTTGCTTATATAGAGGAGAATAATGAGCTGAAGTGGAGCCACCAGTGATAAACTGGCGAGTCCTGCTAAGCTCCCCCTAAACCTCTTTAGATTAATGTAAATGTACATTCTTTGCTTTTGTTTTTTTACTCAGAGTAATCGCCAGATCAGACTGAACGAGCTGCTGAAGGAGCACTCCAGCACTGCCAACCTCATCGTCATGTAAGTCTCAGCACCCACATTATTTTGTGGTAGGGCTCTTGCTGCCACCTGCAGGCCTGTGAAGGATGTGTAAGAGCTTCCGCTTGATGCAGTAACTCTCAAGAACGTCTACACCCTTCCCATTGCTATAGGCATTAAACATGGATATAGGGCTCAGTGATATGGACTAAAATCCCAATTAAATTTTTTAATTTAACAAACTAAGCAGCTGCCTCTACACTTGCTTCTTGACAGCATATATAATCATTCACTCCCCAATCGAACCATATCTAAACCTTTATTTGTCACAAAACAAAGACGAGAGGAAGACAGCTCATTGTTGAGAGGCAGCATTTAGAAACAGGAAAATGTTTGTCCTCTTAGTTAGCTCAAAAATGCCCCTACTGCATTGTCCCTCAGAGGGCAGTGTGAGATCTGGAGTTAAAAAAAGCCGTAGAAATAAGCACATATCAGAGTCAAAGCAAAACATCGTAGGAAGGGGTGAGGTGGAGGGTGGATAGTTCCATTTGTAAACAGCAGCTTTCCTGCAGCCTAGAAGTGCTGGTCTGACCTGTTCCATTTACACCAGTGGTTAGACGCATGCAGAGGCTTGTTGTCCTTGAGGAGGAATGTAGAGCTTCTCGTTATCTTGTTCTCACTGGGGAGTTGTTTTGTCTCTAACCCTTGCCCAAGACCCGGGACAAAGCTGTTCGGAAGAGAAAGTTTTTATGATGTTTGGTGAATACCAGTCAATATCACAGATATTTATTATCCATCACCGGTCTCCATTTTATCCAACATGCCATCAGTTTCTCACTGGTGACCACAGAGTGAGTCCCAGCAACTTTGCCCACCGCAACCTCAATCCAGCTGGCCAGTTTAGTGGGGTTTCTAGCATTGACCGCCTTACATAATCATTGATTAGCAAGAGTTCTACATAATCCGATCAGCAGAACCTAGTTGTCACAGCTCCCAGTAGATATCTTTGAGCCATCTTTCAGCCAGGCACACGATGCACCACTTCTCCTCTTTAGTCATGTGAAGATCGAAGAGCATCCTACCTCTTCACCACAGTAATCTGCTTGCGGATACAGGATACAGTTTGTAAATTTATTGCAGGAATATGGATTTTTTTTTGGCAGGGGAACTTTGGAACCCACCATTTCCGTCTATTTGTAGCATGTCACATCTCTTCCACTCTGCAGCATGTCATTGTTGAGGATTAAACTGATCATAATGTTACCTTTTGTATCAACAGACTTTTAACACTCTGCTGTGGAGTGTTGTGTGTTCTATTTCTGACACGGCAAAACAGAATCAATATAATATTACTGATGACACTGAGTGAGATCTTCCCTGCTCGCTGCCTTGTTTGTGTATCTCTATGGCAACCACGAGGGGTTTTTTTTTTCTTTTTACTCTTCTGAAACAGTTTCATCAAAAGGTTGATTCTCAACACTTTAATTGCTCAATAGAAACTAGGTGAGAAATAACTAGTGCTGTTTATCGACTAAAAAAAAAATCAACTAATTACACAATTTTTTGCAATTATTGATGTGAATGTAAATAGTAATATAAACTATTTAAATTTAAAATCTGTTAAGTTTTGTTTAGCTTGTGACACAGATTTTCTGATGTACACAAAATGTCTAATTTAACTGTTGGAGTGAAAGTCATATTCATTTTAGGTTGTTTGATCCAAAAATAAGCAATTTAAACTTCACTATATTTCTAATCAGTATAATTTATCACTTAAGTAACCACCTTTTGTTTATTACTTTTTTTATCTTTGTTTAATATTTTGAAACTTAAGCCTAGTTTGCTTATTTTCGTGTATGTACATTGTCGTATGGAAGATTTGTTGTTTTGCCAATAAAAAAAAAGACAGCAGGGAAACTGAATGAGCGAATTATCTCACAGAACTCTGATCACATGACCAAGGTGGAAATAAATACACGGGGTAAAACATCAATATAACAGACCGTGACAAAAAGTTCTTCCTCGGTCTTATCCATTATTCTTTGCACTTTGAACACACAGAAATACAAAAGAAAGTTGCAACTGCGTTAATTGAGGTAATTTTTATTTAACGCATTAAAAATTTCAAATGAATGGCATGCGTAAACGCGCTAGTTTTGACAGCACTAGAAATAAATAATCCAAGATAATATTTAGCAATGGAAATAAACCTTGTGATCGATTTGACTGTTAAAAGGGCTGTGTTTGAGAATAACTGAAATATGAGAACAGCATTTTGTTTGGGAAGGTGTTGGATTCCTTCGTTGATTTGTTGCCAGCTTTAACCCTATGCTTCGTCTGTTTTTGTCTTTCATTAGGAGTATGCCGCTGGCCAGGAAAGGAGCCGTGTCCAGTGCGCTTTACATGGCCTGGCTCGAAACACTATCCAAAGACCTACCGCCAATTCTGTTAGTGCGTGGCAACCACCAGAGCGTCCTGACGTTCTACTCGTAAAGAGCTCCCTCACAACTGCCCACATGAGCACACACTCCTCAGACTGATACAGTGATGATTACACTGATGCTCGTAAACTTTCTCCAGCAAGCTGAAGCCACGGCAGAGATCCAATTGGATGGTCACCATCCGACTTCAGCTCAGATGTTTCAGAGCACACAGATTGTTGTCATGGGTATCATTTTTCTGACTCTCACAACCTTTTGAGTTGTGGATTTATTTCTTTCCTTTGCTCTCGACGAAGCAATAATCACCTCGTTTTTCTTCTTTTCTCACTTTGAAGGAAAACACACTATTCTTTGCAACACTTTTTATAGCCTTGTGGATGTGCCTTCCTGTGCAATCAGATTTGATTCTTCAACTTTCCCTGATTGGTCACTTATTACCTAATTTATATAGGCTGCTAGTTTCTATTGGCGTTTAAATGTGAATCTACCTTGATTTTAGCACATTTTAACACGCAAGGACTGATGATTTTGCCCTCTGTTGCATTTTCTTCAAAGTTATACGTCTTCCCTTTTAGCTTTGGGTGACTTTTCGCACAGAGCCCCTCCATGTTCTTGTTACAATGGCCAACCTGAACTACCGGGTGATTACCATCATCTGTTGAGTAGTTGAATGTACAGTGAGAACTTTTACGAAACTATATTAGTTTTCCCTAGTGTGCAGTTTAATGCCTTTTTTTTTTTGTTTAAAACATGGCTGAGTTGGTTGAGTGCGGTCTTAAGGAACGAGGGGTGTCCGGTCATTTCAGATTTCACAATGAACCAAATAAGAGCAAAGGCCTGGAATCACAAATCCTGCTAGCGAGGAGATCTTTGCCTTAACAGATGAACTGCTGATTGTCATTTCTACTATCTTCAAGCCATACTGGCTAGTTCATGGACTAGTATGCGAATGCAGATCAAAAACGGAGGATGACGGTTGCCTGAACCAGAATGTAGTTTTGGCCATCACACGCTTCTTTCTGAAACTCTACCATTTCTGTATAAAGTTTAACATGTTGTTAGAATGTTACACTTTGATTGCCCTGCCCTCAACTTTTCTTTCTTCTCTTTCGGGGGGTTTAAATCATCAGAGAAGAGTAAATGAGGACATTTAAATTTTGGCTTGTAATTGAAAAAAAAAAATTTATTTGCCACTTCCTCATCCCCAACAAATAAGGTTTTTTTTTTAAGGTTTTCTTTTTATAACGAAACCAAAAGAGTTTAGATAAATAAATGTTTTTTTACCACTTTTTTGTTCATTAATTCTAAATATAAACAATCTTACCTGGCTTTTTTTTTCATGTAGCTTTTAGTTCCTAAACTTTTTTTGTTTATTTTCAGAACTTCAAAGGTCTTTACTTTGAACTCACTTTATGTATTTAAGGTGAACTCACTCGACCAGTTTTAGGTTTTGTCATCTTTCATAAACCTGAAAATAAGAGTTTCTCTAACTAACCGAGGCCATTCTCTTTTCTTAACTCCCTTACTTATTTCGTTGCCATCATTATCTTTCCTTCCCTACCAGCCCTGCCATTCCATTTCTTTCTGTCGTGTCTTTGCCTACCCTTTTTCCTACATTTTGAAGTTTATCTGCCTTTCCTGCCTGGCCTTGCCTGCCTTCCATAACCAATGTTAACATTTCTGCCCTTCATTTTCTTCCCTACCCTCCTTTCCTCCATTCCCTTGATATCCCTGCCCTAATCTAGCATCTGCTTCTATAAATGGTATGCACTTGAGGTCACGGAGTAGGTGGGGAAAAAATACTGAATGGGAGTAAACTCTGAAAATGGGATTCAATCTAGTTGAACTGACTTTCGGAAACTTTTTGAAGACTGCCGAAATCCAAAGAGAGAAGCAACTGGACTGCTGGAATTGAAAGCTGTATTTGTGGTCGCCTTTTTTAAGTACGCATAGTCTGACTTTTTAAACTTGTAAATGTCCTAAATGACCATGTTCACTTATTGCCGCTTTTAAAACATGATTCAGGAGGAGCCAGGATGTTAATTAGCCGCCCAGCTGCAGGCACTGATCTCCACCAGCTTCAGCCGGCTATTCATAGCTCCAGTGAGCTTCTGTCCGTTACCACCCCACCTTTTCCCCTTTGTCACACAGCTATTTAACAATATGGTGAACTAGCGAATCGTATATTAATAAATTAAGATGTTCCTCTCAGAAACAGCACCTGCCATTTTTTACAGTATTTAGAATGTGAGTAAGAGACGGCATTAGCTGCTAGCTAGTTAACGGCTTCTGTAATAAAAAAATAAAAAATGTATAAAAATGAGTTGGACATACCCGTCTGCATACAATCACAATGTCCACAGAAATTTGAATCACTTTAGTTTCCCTGGCAAGTCCCACTTTAAAGTACAACCAGTCATCTGTGCTTTTGTTTGCCTCTAACTTTGTGCGCTTTCCTAATGTTGAAATCCCGTTCCTGTTAATGTCTGGCCAAGTCTCTGTCCATAAAAAGCTGATCATCTTGTATATCGTGGATCAGTCAAGTCCAATTCTTTTTCACTAATCTCTAATCAAAATGACTCGAGGTTTAACACTTCTCTGTATTAAACACAGCCATTTTACCGCTTGTTTTGCCTCTCAGTGAAGGGAGTATTTCTTAGGGGAAAGTGGCATCAATGGATACCCTTTATACCTTAAAAAACCCTACATTTGCGCTACTTTCCTTCCCTACCATGTCCTTCCTCTTTCTGTGCCTTTCCTTTACTACTTTTAACTACCTTTTCTTGCCTTTACTTCCCTGCACTTAACCCTTAAGTCTTTGCACGCACTGGTGCGGGGGCCAATCACACTGACAGTTTTGAATTAAGTAGGAATGACACGACCCACCTAATTTTTAATTTTGATCTCAAGTACAATGTGTAGGTTTTATAAAAACTTATTAGTTTTGTTATGTTTGGTTTTAAATTATTTAATGCACAATTTGCAGGGTAAATCTAATTAAAATGTGGGAATATTCACATCTTTATTTAATTTTACAGACCCCCAATCAGTTCCATCTAGTGGTGAAAAGAAGGGATAACCCTCGGAACTACAAGACCTGTGATATGGCTTGGGGTTTTTTTTTAAGTTCTAGCACAAAAAAGCACAATGGCACTATTCACAGTTCTTGGAACAGTGAATGTTTAGGAAAGGTTTGCCTTCAAATTATTTTGACCTTGTCTTAGCCTTTTTGGAGGATTTATGCATTTTTATTTTATCCCAACACTTGATTTTTTGCTATAAAACATAGAAGCGACCTCATTTTTTTTTATTTTGTAGTGAAAAATTATAATTAAATACTCAGAATTAAATTTTTGTACAATTTCAGGTTTGTTGTGAGGTAATGAGAACATATTTTGTTGTTTTAAATGATGATAATACTGCCACAAAAAAGGGTCATTTTAAAGGTGATTTAATTAGAGCAAAATGTAAAGTGGTAGGAAATGCTCAAAAAGGCCCAGGACTTCTAAGGGTTAACCTACATTGCCGTTCCCATACCTTTGTTTCACTGCTACTCAATTCTTGGCTTTTATTTCCCAACCCTACCTTGCCAACCTTTTGTATGCTTTTCCCTTTGCCTCCCTCAACACGTTTATTCAGTGTAAGGCCTTAACCAAGAGAAGACTTTGATCCAGGAACTGAATTGAAGTGTCAGATGGAGATGTGTGAATGTTTTTCACGTGGAATGAACTTGATTTGTTCCTCTATGCAGACGGATGCATGCGACTCTTTGGTGTTGTGTAATCTAAATCTCAGGATTGAGTGCTGGGTGCATCTTTAACGGTAGTTTCTGTCAATCTTCTGGACAGCCATCGAGAAGCTGATCTCAGCTCTTCTTGTTCTTGAATGTTCTTCGTTTGTCCAGTCGATTCTTGTGAGCGAATGCTGGAATGTGACCAAATGTTTTTTTTTTTTGTTTTTTTTTTTAATGGACTATCATGCCTTAGTCGAAAAGGACTACAAACGGTAACGGTAGCATTGGTCAGACAAGACACATTAGCATTCAGGTTTCCTACACTACATTCATTAGCAGGCTCTGTGTTTTCGTTGTTGGAGGTTCTGTGTTACCTTTGGTTCATGCAATCCGCAGTCCTGCCATTGGTGTACCTGAGAAAAACTCCACGTGATAAAGTTAGGATGCGTATATCCATATTTATAGTACTCAGTATAAACTAGTATTTAAAAGTACTTAAATCTGTGTGCCGCATGTGTTTTGAGTTGAAGTGGGTACTAATGGTACAATCGTACCTGTTTCGTGTTTGTACGTTGGTGTGACTGTACAGCACTTATTCACCCAAAAATCAGCAAGTCAATCATTACTGGTCATTTTGAATGATTCAGGTGTGTGTGTATTAGATTTAGATGTAGAAAAGAATACGGGAGAGGGTCATGAGCATTAAAGTGTTTATTTTTTTCCTCACTAGTTTAGAAATGCAGACCATGAGGTGCTTTTAAAAAGTGCCTCCTACACGTTTCACTGGCATTTTCTCCAGATCAGGGTTAGGCAACCCTCTTCCAGGGGCATCACAGTTTAGCTTCAACCTTCATGAATCACTCTAATTAAGCTCCTCTTTGGAGCTGCATGGAACACTGCATACTCCTGGTCTAGATCAAGATTCGATGCGTCAGTGTTTCTCATCAGAATTTGTTGCCAAAGTGTTTCGCATGTCCTCATCGCTTATTTGTGAAAATGAGTTAGTGCTTCAACGCTTTAGTGCACACCTTACTAACCTGTATATAACTTCTAGCATAACTAGATTAATCAGAGGAGTGAGTACAGAATTAATATGGTGAAATATATTTATTTGCTTATGTTACGGTAGAAGCTGTGCGTCGTGTATTCATGTGGTCTTCAACCAAAAAAAAGGGGGGTTTAAATAATGGATTCTGAGCTCAAAGTGTTAAATTAATAACGGACAATTGTTTTTTTTTTTTTCTTTTGTTTTTTGTTTTTTTTTGTTTCCATCTAAAGATGTAAATAAAATTTATGTGCAAAACTGGAATATTGCAAAACATATTTGCGAATAAAGCACCGTTCCCTTCCAACAAGAACAAAATTGTCACTTTCAAAAAATCAAAAGAAAAAAAGAAAGGTGCTGCATTAGAAGAAAGCCTTTTTTTATAAATAATTTTGTTATGCGCATTTCAAAATGTATGCACATCTTGGCCTTTCCATAAAACGTTTTTAAAAAATGTTCCAAAATGCGCACAAGGAGGTGGATTGAAACGAAGATATGAACATTTGCTAGAAACACTAATGACGTGCTTCTGTTCATTGTTGGGACACGTCAAGGCGTGTTACCTGAGGCAGGCCTTTGGTAGAAATAAATGTGCTCTAAGCTCTTAGAAATCGACACAAGTCTGTTTAGCGTGAAACAAATCTTACACCTCCCAATTCGTTAAAGGGTTTTTATCTCGAACACAGTTCCCAGCATAGATTTGGAAGTTATTAAACTTCCCGCCCTTGGGAATAAAAACTAGACATTTTTCTGTTTAAACACTGAATGAATTATTGAAAAGGTTTTGGGTTTAATAAGGACAAATACATTTTTTTAAAACTCACACTTTTTGTTTTTATTGAAAATCACCTGAATGAATGATGCTTGGATTTGGTAGAATCATTAATTGTTTGTTTGGGTTTCACTTTTGGTCTTTTTTTCAATGTCTGGTCACATTTCTGTCTTTTATATGCCTTTGAGGAACACTCAGTTAAGCAGCGGTTTGGGTTTCTCCTGCTACACCTCGAGGGTGCAACTGAACGTTGGCGCTGGAACTGTAATGTTTTGATATTCCGTACTGTCTGTCACTTAAATGCTTTTTTTCTAACATTTTAACGGTTAAGGGTATCGATGCTTTGTACATCTTTATTGCAATATATAAAAATAAACTGAAATAATAACTCTGTGTTGCAGTGAATCTTTATACACTTTTACACCTATTTAATAAGTTAGTTTGAGCATGCAATGCGAACCATGTGAACTGTCCATGAAGGGGTTCTAGAGCCCCCTGTGTGGTGGCGATTTCATTGCTAGTGATGTGTCGTTCAAGAACGATTCGTTCTTTTTGAACGAATCTCTAATGTGACTCCGTAGGAACGAGTCGTGTTGGAGAGGGATTCGTTCATTGGCGCATGCGCATCATTCTTGTGGTTTTCCGAGCGTAACCCGTTCATCATCAATGACAGAAGATCGGAAAGACCCGAACGACTCGAAAGATGAACTAATCTTTTCTGTTTCCGGCTCATGCTGCATTGGTTAACATTACGGAGTGGCCATGAGCCATGGCCATGAACCCGAAAAGATTACCGGTAGTTCTTTTTTGCGAGTCTCCGGGTCGTTTCGTTCTTTTGTCACGTGACCGCGCCACGACGTTAGGGAACTTTAGTATACAAATATTAATTCATGATTAGTGAACGATTACTATTATTTTATATTTATTACTACTATAACTGCTATTAACAGTTTTTGATGCTCAACACATAATGTGTTAATAAAGACTTAATTAGTTCATAAAATCATTTTCAGAGACAAGGTTTTTGTGTTTGATGTGTTTTAAGTGTATTTTAATCTTCATAATACAACACCTTACACAGCCTAAGAATCATGAAGCATTTTTGAGTCACTTTATTTTTAGTTTATGATAAATTCCCTTCAAGTTGTCATGTAATTGAAAAGTAACTTGCCAATGATATGTAATGACTAAATTTCTTTTATTTATTTGATTCTTGAATTTATTAAGTTGATATATAATAAGTCAATCAGTGTAAAGATCGTCAGTGTATTGTTTGTAGCATATGATGTTTCAGATATTATAAATACTTTATACACAATCTTGGATTGTTTATTTTTTTAAATACAACCTTAAAAAGCAAAAATCAAAATATACTTATATAACAGAAGACATTTAAAGTGCAAAACAAGCTGTAAAGTTATACAAATAAGTAAGTTTTAAAACAAATAACAAGTTTGTGCCAAAAGAGCTGTATAATAATAAAAAATAAGTTGGAATCAAAAGATCCTAAATAACATTAACATATCAACACTAAAATCACAATGTAACAAACAAATTATTGGACATCTAGCAAATTATGAGCCGGAAAGAGAAAACAACGAAAGGACCCGGAGAAAAAAAAGAACGAATCTTTTCGGATCCCGGCAATATAGCGGTCACGTGACAAAAGTGCTAAAGAAGCCAGTCCTGCACGGACTGCACACGTTAACATCAGAGAGAAGTAATTTTGTGTCGAACAAAAGAGATTAAAACCTAAAGAAGACAGATCAGAGTTTGAGAAGTAACACACAACATTTATTGATATATTAGTAAAATGAACGAAATCAGTCAAAAAAAGATTCATTAATTTTACTGAACGAGACTCTAATTTTACTGATCCGAATCCCCAAAATGATCCGAACTTCCCATCACTATTTCATAAAGCACCTCACCCCCAGTTTGAAACTGTTCTAACGCATGCGCGGTAGTGATGTGTCGTTCAAGAACAATTCATTCTTTTTGAATGAATCTTTAATGTGACTCCGTGGAAACAAGTCGTGTTGAAGAGGTATTCGTTCATTGCCGCATGTGCATCAATCTTGTGGTTTTCACAAGGCTCCAAAAACCTCACACCTCTCAAAAAATGGCGCTGGCATTTTAGGACATGGCGGCCCATCACAGTAATTTACAAACTAGCATACAACATGCCGGAACATTGTGTTGGGTACAAGAAACGAAAGTATTCCTGAGTAGCCTGCATGCACGCAAGCTCCTGAAAAGTATAGTAAATCTGGTCTTAACAGGTTTTTTCGAGCAAATGTCTGGAGAAATTTTTATGAATTTTCAGGTTAAATGCTTTGATTTGGTGGAATTTAAGGGTTGTACAAACAGTGGTGGGTCTTGAAGATTTTTTTGTGAATTTTCTTGTTAATCCTTAAACTTGAGGCATTTGAATATTTGTTTTGAGACTTAATGCTTAGATGTTTGACATTTCTGTGGTAACATACGATTGCAGTACATTTAAACATTTGGAAGGAGGTGGAATGGAACAGATGGCAGAAAATATTAAGGCACTACGTACGAAAGTTAACTTTCTTGAGATATTTCACACCAAAACGGTTTCACGCGTAGACCGTAACGAAAGCATGTGTGAAGGGATGGAGAGAGCGCTTCTGAGAACGCGTCACTGGGTTTCTCATACTAAGCACTACAGAACAGCACTTTCCACGTTATAAACGTTGTTTCTTTTAGAACACCCTGGCTTGGTAATTGGTACATAATGTTGGTAATCTATATATAATGTTTTGCTCAATTTAAAACTGATTAAAAGCGTATCAGCACCTTTATCATCGTCTGTCAATGGAAGAGAGGAGAACCAGGACCCGGAAACGCAGCACGATGTCAGACGATGTCAGACAAGCCGATAATAGAGCAGAACTGTTTGTGTTTTTCGTATCTCGGAATCTTTTTTGTATCTCAAAGCAAAATATTTCCCGAGAGACCTTTCGTATCTTAGATTTTTCGTAACTTGAAGCATTCGTATCTCAAGGTACCACTGTACTTTCAGACCTACACTGAGCACGCTCCGAGTAAAAGATAGAATGGGGGTTAGAGGAGTCCCCGTACCGGTTATTACGACCGTTACTGTTAATCTTACTGAAGTTTAGTCTCTCTGTCTGTAAAGATTGACCCTGGTATCGATACCACTTATTGATCTTATTGATACTACTAACGGCTCTCTTATCGGTACTTTCTGTTGTGTTTTTATTAAGAAACAGAAAAACAACACTTTATTTTTTAAAATGCAAAATAGTTCCCTTTCAGTCGGTCCCGGAGACGTTAGTCGGGATTAGACCGACTGAATGGGAGCGAATCATTGTGGGAGCGACTGCCGAACATATCAACGGGTAAATTAATTTGCAGACGTAGGTGATTGATTAGCAATCAGCCGGGTATAAAACCGGGCGTGCCTACGCCATCAGTATGCAATTTTCCTTCGGAGCTGACTGAGTGAGACTCTCTCTCCTAACTTTGGCGCTACCCAGCTTGAAAGATTAGTAGGTTGCTTACCTTGGCTTATTGGTGTCGTCCTCTGCTATCCCAGAATAGCATGCCACCACACGCCAGCGCCTCAGATCTTTCTAGCAAGCCTGTCCAGTGTGTTTCCGCCGTTTTCTCAGAATCCTGTCCATTTTTCACGACACGATGAGCAAAACGTGCACTATTCCTGGCTGTTGTGGGCTTTCTCGTTGAAAAGACGGTCACGGGAGTTGCGCGATGTGTTTGGTTTCCAGCACACCGACGCGGCTCTCGTGAAGCGCGAGGGTTTGCATTGCAGCACTCTGCTGAGTCGCACGCGGAAGTTTTGGGTAGAGCGGCGTCAGGTGATTCCTCGCGTCATCCCCAAACACCGAGCGTGCTTCCCGCCTGGTCTGCGGGTGAATCGGACGGCGCTTCGGTGTCGCCCGGTACCTCGTATGATCCTGTAAACGACCTGCTCTCCCACGCAGCATCGGAAGGGGCGCGGCTTTCGGTTCTCCAGTTCGGCCTGCCTCCTTCGGGATTGCAGCCGAGCTGGAGCCGGAGGCGTTCGCGGTGCTCACAGCCGCAGCCTCGATCGGCGGGAGGTGACTCCTCCCCCCCGAGTCGATGCTGTCACGGCTGGAGAATTGGTGGCTAGGCAGGCGCCGGGACAGGTTCCCCGCATACCGCTAGTGCCTTTTCTCCCCGAGAAGCACGAGGAGCTCAGTAATTCTGGCAGGCTCCCCTGCCTGTCAGGGGATTGAGCTCCTCCCTCTTCACCACTCTGGTCAATGCAGCAGATACGGGCTACTCTTCGATTCCCCGAGTGGGCAGGTTGTCGCGGTGCTTACCCCGACAGCGCTGCTGCTTGACGGTCTCGTTCGGGTGTTCCCGCCAAAGCTGGGAGGTTTCATCAGTCCGGATGATGAGAGCTTATTCAGCTGCAGGTAAATCTGCTGCATTATTGCATGCTATGGCGACCTTACAGGTCCTCCGTGACATGCACCAGGTTGGTGTTGACCAGCAGTCTATCTGAGACTCGCTTTCAGCTGCTGATTTGTCGCCTCGTGCTACAAGATCAGCCGAGCTGAACATTGGTCACGCGATGTCCACGCTTGTGGTCCAGGAACGCCATCTGTGGTTAGAGCAGGCTTCAATGCGTCCCGAGGACCGATTTCGGCTTCCGTACGCGCCTGTCTCCCCGGAGGGCCTCTTTGGCATCGCCGTGGAGATTTTCATCAGGTCTCCACGATCAGGAAGCAGGCGGAGGGTCTGGGTGTAGTTCCACGCCAGAAGCTGCGGGCGTTGCTTCTGTGCCGGAACCCTCTCCGCCTGTTAGCTGCCAAAGAGTACGTCTCCCGCCATGGTTTACTCCTTCGACCTCTGCATGCAGAAGATGGAGCTAACCTCTGAGGTTTTCGAAAGCAGATGAGGGTTTCTAGTGAAGCTCCCCTGAGGTTGGCAACTCGGGAGGATATGAGATCGTCTTGGGTCTGGTCATCGACTCAGCTCCCCCAGGGGCGCAAGCTCCGCTGGCCACATCCCCAAGGTCCCATCCGTCCCCTTCCGGGACCAGGTGGGGACCCTGCAAGCTCTGCCCTGACTCCGGAGTACCTCCGGATTTGAAGTTATGCACCTAAATGGTCGGACCGCACAGCAACTTAGCAACCACAAGAGCACGTCCCCAGTCCCATCTCCCGTCCCAGAACCAACAGAAGCACCTCCTCCCTGTCCCACCCCCAAAGCACTTCCCACCTGCCTTTCCTTGCAACTTCTTCCAAATTAACCTTCTTGCTGACCCCCATCCCCCCCCATCCCCATCTCCCATCCCTCCCCGTCCCACTCCCAAAGCACTTCCCACCAGCCTTTCCTTGCAACCTCCTACAGAAGTAACCTTCCCGCAGACCCCCATTCCCCTCCCAACCCCATCTTCCATCCCAGAACCAACAGAAGCATCTCCTCCCCGTCCCACTCCCAAAGCACTTCCCACAAGCCTTTCCTTGCAACTTCTTACCGAAGTAACTTTCCCGCAGACCTCCATTCCCCTCCCAACCCCATCTCCCATCCCAGAACCAACGGAAGCATCTCCTCCCCGTCCCACTCCCAAAGCACTTCCCACCAGCCTTCCCTTGCAACTTCCTACCGAAGTAACCTTCCCACAGACCCCATTCCCCTCCCAACCCCATCTCCTATCCCAGAACCAACAGAAGCACCTCCTCCCCGTCCCACCCCCAAAGCACAGATTTAAGATCAGTTTAACAGATGTAAGATAACGTGTTTTTGTATATAAATATGTATACTGATATGTTACTAAATACTAAAACGAATGTTTTAAGATGTACTGATGCTAAAACCATGCTTTGCATATGGCAGCAATGCATTGATTTATCAGGCTTTGAAAATCTTTGAAAATCTAACAAAAACGAGTTATAGGAACTCTTTTATTAATTTGTTTCAAATAAGGATTATGAATTATTTTGATCATTCCTTGAATTAAATTGTAATATGTACCTCCTTCAAAACTTAAATGTAATCACTGCCAATTTAAATTTTGTTCATGTAAATTATTGAATACTTGGATACTAGGATGTAATCATCTAAGCGTCAAACAAACAATTAAAATTATTTTTATTATTCCATAAAATTATTAAAGCATAAATTATTAAAAGTTACAAAATGTCCTGCAAAATCTCAATCCAAAATTATAAACTATTAACAAAAGAACTTTCTACTGATTTATTAATCCTTAAAGTTAATGCATCAGCATTAATTAACAACATCTGTAACATCACAACAGTTGGATAAATGTAACAGGTATGCATTGTGGGAAATTTAATTAACTTCCTATGCTTGTAAAGTTAGATCTCACTATAATGAGAATGAATGGTTTTATTATACATGGCCTCGGAAAAGGGAAAGAGGACTGCTTTGACTCCCCTTTTCTTCCCAGGCAGGAAGAGATAAGGATACTCTTCCAGAATATTACTGTTTTGTTTCAAAGGAAACTCATCAGGGGAGGGGCCGAGAGTGAAACTGAACTATGAGACTAAAAGCTGATGACGAACAGACATGAGGCAGAAATCATCCTGGGAACAGACTGGGAAGATTTCTCCGGTGCACCGTATTGTTCTCCTCTTGTAATAATACTTATTAAATCTACCTTTTTATTAATACACGTTCTCCTAAAATCATTTTGAACACGCATTGGACCCTCAAAAGTCCAACAGCATACAATCTCATTCTGTGTTGTATGCACTTTCCCATAAAATACATGTATTAGGTATGGTTTATACTCAGCCTCAAACCTCACCCAAGGTTTGGCTACTCGAGACTGGTAAATCTATTAAATCTAAACTATCTATATAATTGTCTGGATCATCACTCTTTTGCTGAGATTTAGCGAGTCCAACTGTTTAGTTTGAGTTCAACAAGCCAAACCATGACATTTCCCCTCTCAATGCCCTTTTGAAACGTAAACTTATTTAGTTTTCATTTTTAAAACGAACTATTTTGTTGAGTTCTGTAACTGGTTTTTGCTAGATTTTCAAAAATTGCCCGATAAATCAATGCATTGCTGCTATATGCAAAGCATGGTTTTAACATTCGTTTTAGTATGTAGTAACATATCATACCTATTTATATACAAAAAAACGTTATCTTGCATCTGTTAAACTGATCAACATTAAAACTAATCTATAACTTCACTGGGTAGCACAAGTTCATTGGTGGACTCGAGTTAAGCTATCCCCATTAAAACACTGTGGTGAATTAGTCTGGTCTGGCTCTGTTCGTCACTTACTCAGGGGGAGGATTCCATTATGCAGATAAAGAAACGCCGTTTAAAACGGCGTGTTTGTGCACCCAAACTGTGCGTTCTGAACGCCGTTTTGGGCGGATTTTCGCGCGTTTTTTACGGCGTTTGAATTGCAAACGGCGTTTTTTTTGCGGCGCATCAGCGGTTTAAAACGTTGTTTGTTGCGCCTAATTATTTATAAACGCGTTTGAGATGTGCGCGTATGTAGCTCTTTTGGCTTGCCATACTTGTGTGCGTGCGCGCGCGTGCGTTTATTTGTATTTGTGTGTATTTGTACTTATTTTTTATGAATCTCATAATACAAATATATAAAGGCATGAACTCATGTATTTATTTTCTGCAAATTGTAATTGTTTACTTTTATAAATTTTTTGTACTGATAAATACAATGTATTAACATAATTAATATGGTATTAATAGAATAGAATAGAAATATCAAATATTCACAAGTTTGTCACTTTCCCTTTTACAAACTCCTTGGTTACTTCCACCGCTTTTGATACTTTAAACTAACGTGCATCATATAGATTGTTAAACAACAAACCGCGTTACCGCGCATGCGTTTGAACATTTGTAACGTACTCAATGACATTACTGCGCATGCGCTGAACGTTGTTCTGCGCATTGCTCGTTGTACGTTGAAAGTTGTGCTGTCGGCTGCAGCGAGGACTGCTTGTCCAGCCCACTCGAGCTATGAAACTAGGCAGCGGTCAGTGTCTTCAGCTAGGCGGCTAATTAGCATCCTTCCTGAATTTTGTTATTAAAGCACCAATTTGTTTATTTTCATGGCTCAACATCTGGTATTTAAGGACTCTAGAGTCTTAGAACCACTAAGACCACACGGAAACAGAAGGAAAACAAACAGGTCTTCTAAAGCATATACTTGTATAGAATACAGCCACGTATTACAGTATTCATGGGGAGTGCGTAGACTAGGACCTGAGGCTGGAGAACCCCCACCAACTCCACTCTGAAGCCACTTAGATTTTGGTTAATTTTACGCAGAATTTCACTGTGAGCAAATTTTGCTATGATTCTCAATTTTGTTCATGGATTGTAAAAAGCAGTAAACAGCTTTAATGATCTATTATTAATTGTAATAATCTTAATCAACTTAAGTTCGGATCCAAATTAGATGTTTTTTTTTTTTATTGATGATCAAGTTCATCAATTATGTTCAATCTGGTGAAAATCTCACTTTCAATTATTAATTTTTTTTCCCATTTAGCAATGTACAGTTGTGCTCATAAGTTTACAATGTTTACCCTGGCAAAATATTTGACACCCATTTTTCAGAAAATACAAATGAAGACTCAAAACCTTTTTTTTCCTCACTCAATTTCTTTTTTTACATTAAGATGATGATAAACAACCTCAACAACAACTACCTCAAGATACTACAGGCTGTCCTTGGTGTTAAAGGGCAGAATACAAAATATTAAGAGCTGGGGTGTGTATACTTTCGGTCAGTTATTTGGAAAGCATCCATTTAAATTATGATTTAAAGAGAGTAAACACAGTTCATTCATATTTTCTCAAAAATTACCAAGAAATTAGAAAATTTCCCAGGGGTTGTAAACCTATGAGAACTGTAAAAACAACACAATTGCCATAAAAGCCCCCGATTCTTTACTGATGCCTCTTCGCAACAGTGTAATTCAAGTATTTATAATAGGGGTCAGTATGGGGAATATAATAAATGAGGATGGAAAAAAAAGAAACTGATGTTGGAAAGCGAACAATGCATCATAGTTATCCATGACTGAGAGCAAGAGCGTGCGACCAGCCACTGATTCAAGCAGCATTTAATATAGCTTAGCATAGATCAATAAATCCAGTCAGACCAGTAGCATTTCCATTCAACATGATCACTGCATTTCCTCATTTATACCATTTTTTTAACATTAAAATGTGACTTTAAATTACATCAAGTTGTAAGATCAGTGGAAATGAACCTTAATGGAATTTTTTTTTTTTTGGAATACGTGTTATTTCAAGTGAAGTGATATGAGACATTCCACCCAATGGGTGGCATTTCTGTCCCCTGGACTTTATATGTATAAAAGAGGCATTAAAACGGCTTCATAAACACATATTTGAATAAGCAAAGTGTCCTACTTACTATGCCTATTGCAAATTTAAGCCAGAACATTTAAAATAATCAAAAAAAAGATTCACATCAAACATTGAAAAATAGCATTTATTGCTTGTCCCCAGTCTCTGATGCCACACTTCACCATAAAATATGATTAGGATCTTATAAAAAAAGAACGATTCCATGTCAGTTTTCAGCTGGAAGTTGCATCACTAGAATCTTTAGAAGGCCATGCAAAGAGCAACGGTATGTTCTCTCAATTCCTTATTTGATGATTTTGTTATGTCCTTTAAAAAAATACTATCCTGTTACTGAAATTATTTTAGAGATGCAATTAGTTTAATGTAAAAATGCACATATTTGGTGAATAACTGAACTTCCTGGTTCTATAATCATGTGCACCATGTGACTATTTAGCATGTTTTTGCTAGTTCTTTGCTTAAAACTCCCATCTTTCGATTATAAAATATTTAAATAAGCTACTTAAGATGGACCAATACCCATCTGGAATACGTAAGTATTTATGTTATTGGAATCGATTTTGAAATCAAGTTAAAAAAAAAATTACCCATTTGATACCCATTATTTATTTGTTTGTTAGTTGCTCCTATTTGTCATTGTTTATTAGAATGTTATGTTACAATAGATTTCTCCTGTTAAAAATGATTCCAGCTGAAGTCAAGTGAACCCTAGAACCCTCCCCCACAACCAAAGCAGGATGCAGAACAAAGTATTTCACAACCTACATATTAAAATGTTCTGTAATGCTTCTGAAGTATTCTCAACATTCTAGAGTCTAAAACACTAAAAGCTCCCCTGCACATAAATCGACAAAGAAGCTGGAAGCTACTGGCATCATCTGTGGATCCTCCGATTCCTAAATGCATTGTTTATAAATCTCTGCACAGACTACAATCTTCTCTCTCCTGATAGAATATGTTCATATATCTGAGCGCTGAGGAGGATGTAGGTTTTCTGGGATGTGTTCAGGATGTAGAGCGGCTCTTGGATGGTTTCTGGACTGAAGCCTTGCTCCACCAATCTTCCTTTCTGCTGCTTGAACGTCTCCGTCAAGTCTAAGGACGTCTGCCGTGGATAAAAACAGGATGGCATCATGAATGGTCTGTCATTTTCATATATATATATATTATATTCAGTACCTGAACCCTTAGGAAGCACGGCCAAGCGTATGAAGGAAGTGTGCGGAGAAGATGGGAGTAGAGGCCCTCTCCATCCAACCCATGACCAGCCTTTAACACGACAGCAGCCATTCCTGCCCGACCCTCATAGCCTACAAAAACATTAATAATTTGTTTATATTCAGTGACGTGCAGGGGTGTAACAATACACTCTGCTCACAATACGATGCATATCACAATGTTCACAATCATTTTACAACACTACTTTTAACTGCACAGCCATCATTGGAATATTTTTTTACGTTTTGAGACTGCAAAGCTAAGAAGGCTAGGGTCTAGTTTGATTTGTATTAGAGCATTTAATTTCATCCATCCACTAGGAGGTGTTATGGTAAAAATATAACTTCTCTATTGATAATAAACACTGGAGACCGTTTGAGAGAGAACACAGCAAATGCGGCTATTTATTGTAAAGATTTAACAGTCTCAACGCACTTCCTACACACATGGCTCTAACGCTGAAGAAGAACGTGGTTTATCGCATATTCCTAATGCAAGCCGGGAAGAAAACGAGAAAGAAAAAGAGATAGAGAAAGAAAAGAGTATATAGAGAGAGAGAGAGAGAAAGAAAGAGAGAGCCGAGAGTCAGGCCAGAGAGAGTGCCGGAAGAGTGAGAGAGCCTTTCTCCGTTCTGACCTCAACTTAATCCCCCTCAAGGGCGGGACTGAAGTATAACTTGTGCTCTTAAAAGTTTCTCAAATTACATTTCTCTAAATGACCACTAGATGGAAGTATTACATAGGAAAATTCCCATCACAGAGGCAACATTAACATTGAAATAAGTCATCTCTTTTAATCCAAGGGAGATGAAAGAGCTTGTTTTATAACGTTTCTTGTTTGAAATGTTATTAGCAAATAAATGATAAACTTAAACAAAATACGGTGAAACAGTTGCAGAAGTGACTAGAATCACGATCACTACAAGAAGCAAATGCATTTGCAAATCTCAGTAACTCTGCAAAACGTATTGTGACATTTTTTTTAAAGCAATATGTTGTGCCACGATATATTGTTACACCCCTATGACAACACTCAGCTAGAAATGAGTGCTGCAGAAGGTTCTCCGTGTATCTAGGTGTCATTGGATTAAAGTATTACCCGAACTCCAGACCCAAATCATTGTATGAAAAACATTTCAAATGGCTTTCAAATGGGTAAAGAACTGAGAAACCAAAACATGCATGAGATCCTCTGAGCAAGCTGATGGAACAATAAATCTGCTGAATACATTCTTTTACCAATATTTTGCTTGCAGACATCAACCCTCCCCTGATGTGCCGATGTTGGCTCCGCCATCTTTCTTGCCAGCATTATCCATGTGTAGCTTGCTACACACAGTTGTCATGTGTTCTATCTACAATCACGAGTTTATTCTAGGAAAAACGTAAGTGAAATTATTTTGAAGTGTTACTTTGCATGCAATACTAATACTAATTACTACTGATACGAATTAATTTGCATACTTTAATTTTGGCTTGTACCATTTGAAACTTATGTCGTATGCTTATGTCATATTGAGAAACCTTAACTAATCCCAAAGTCTAAATGATTTTTCCTAAGCTGAGAAAAATAAAAGCAAAGTCAGTTGCTAGGTTAAACAGCCTGGTTGCTATGGAGGGTCAGTGACCTAAAATATTGTTCACTTTTTGACTCTAAGTAATATAAACCAACCACCATGGCTTAACTGTTTTCCAAAGCTGAGATGGAGTTCTAAGAATTTGGTTGCTGCTTTACAAAGAAATTACACCAGCATTCTCAAAGATTTCCCAGAATTCCTTAAGTGGTACTTCTGAAAAGCCAACATAATAAGGGATCTATTTTATGGAAAAATATATACCTGTTTATCGTGTCTACTTAATAGAAGATTTGATTGAAAGCATAGGAAACGTGAACGCTGGATTTGCTGTGAAGCTGTGCTCCATCCATCTTTCAGAAGAGAAAAAATCAGCTAAACGTTCCGTCACAGAAAAACTGTTTACTGGTCACAGATTATTGGTAGTAAGCCAATATAAACTTCCTTACATTTCCGCAGAAACCAATGAGTGACTATCATTGTTTTATTTATCTCTGAATTGCTCTTTTGGGGCTTAGGAAAGAAACCAAATGAAATGTATGAATTCTGTTTAACCCCATGTCTGTGACTGTAAAGTCTACTGAAGCAAATACCTGGTACAGTGACTCCATACACGCTGACATCCAGCACGAAATCCAGACAGCCCAACACTTCCGACACCTCTGTGGTGGAAACGTTTTCTCCTTTCCATCTGTAAAGAATTGATGGTTATGATGAATTATCATTGTTATTTCATTGTTTATTGTGCATGAAAATAATGCTGACTGAAACTTTCTCAAGCCATGTCCACAGGCGCGAAGCAATCCAGGTCCGCCCATTCTGTGCCCACCCCTTCATTAGTAAACCACGCCTACCCCTTCGAGATTAGTCAACTCTCTCTCCCGGGTACAGTAAAACTTGTATTTGCAGAACAAAACAAAAAAAAATGCTCTAAAGTGCAGCATCATCTCTCTCAATACATTTCTATTGACAATGATTCATCATTTTTTACATGCTCTTTTATATTGCCCCTGGAGTCTCGGTCAAACCTTACTTCCTTTGACCAATCGTATTAATCTTTTCACCGGGAGAGAGTGTATTAACCCTTAGAAGTATCTGCAAATACAACAGCTGTTTTGAATTAAGTAGAAATGACGGACCCAGCTATTGTTTAATTTTGATTCCAACAATAATAGTGTGGGTTAAAATTTTTTTGATTTACATTGTTCACGAGTGAGGGAAAGATGGAGCGAGAGATTGACAGACGGATTGGTGCAGCGTCTGCAGTCATGCGGTCAATGTACCGAACCGTCGTGGTGAAGAAGGAGCTGAGCCGCAAGGCGAAGCTCTCAATTTACCGGTCAATCTATGCTCCCACCGTCACCTATGGCCATGAGCTTTGGGTAATGACTGAAAGAACAAGATCACGGATACAAGCGGCCGAAATGAGTTTCCTTCGCAGGGTGGCTGGGCGCTTCCTTAGAGATAGGGTGAGAAGCTCAGTCATCCGGGAGGAGCTCGGAGTGGAGCCGCTGCTCCTCCACATCGAGAGGAGTCAGCTGAGGTGGCTTGGGCATCTGTATAGGATGCCTCCTAGACGCCTCCCTAAGGACGTGTTCCAGGCATGTCCCATCGGGAGTAGGCCCCGGGGAAGACCCAGGACACACTGGAGAGATTATGTCTCTCGGCTGGCTTGGGAACGCCTCGGGGTTCCCCCGGAAGAGCTGGAGAAAGTGTCTCGGGTGAGGGAAGTCTGGGCATCCCTGCTTAGACTTCTGCCCCAGCGACCCGGCCCCGGATAAGCGGAAGAAGATGGATGGATGGATGGATGATTTACATTACAAGTTATGACGCATAATTTGCAAGATAATTAAAGTGTGAGAAAATGCGCAATCGTCTTTCATTTTGGTTTTACAGACCCCAAATCAGCGCCATAAATGTCAATATAACCCTTGGAAGTACTAGACCTGTGATATGGCTTGTGTTTTTCAAAGTTCTAGCACAAAAAAACACAATGACACAAAAAGTGCTTGGAACAGTGTATAAGGTTTAGGAGAGGTTCACCTGTTTTTTTTAAATACAATTTTCATATTGTATTTTCACAGCTGCCATTTTGTTTGTATTCTTAGTTTCCACCAGGAGTTGCTCTTTAATTGTTTAGGGGTTAAATATTTACAAAAAAAACTAAAAATACAAAATAAACAGCAATTTATTTCTAATAAAATAGAATAACAACCCTCTAAAATAATTCGGTTGGTTTTAGTTTATATCGACAGGCTCTGTTTATTGTGTAACAATGGAGGAATCACATTAGAAATATGGCAGATGCGATGATGCTACTCCTGCCTCTGCTGTTCAAATAAAAGACTTTAATTTCCTTTTAATTAATTTTGCCATAAAATAATCATTTGTAGTTGCATTAGATGTAAATAAAGTTAAATTTGTATCTGAGATATTTTTGTTTGTTTATTGTTAACATAATTTTTACACTTACAACCTGGACAGAAACATAAAATTAGAGAACATTTTTTTATAGAGAAACAGAGATTTAGTTAACAGCGAAACTTTTCATTTAATAGTTACAATATTCTGAAAATATGAGATATTAGAAAGAATACAAATAAAACTAAATTTATTAACAAATATTTTGGATTATTTTAGGGAATTATTAGGAAAAACACTTTTTGTTATGTGCTATGAGTGCAATTATGATCCACACTTAGTTTAAGGTCCCCAACAATTGTAAATAAGCCCCTGCCCACGCAAGCACAGCGAGAATGTGCAAACTCCTTCCAGGAAGGTCACCTTCAGGGGAACTTATTGTTAATATCTGTAATAAATATCTGAAAATTGCTTCTTAAGTGCAGCATCTCCATCTCCCAAACTCCTTTTCTTTTTGGGACATTTTTCCACTTCAGTTCTTCAGTCAGTCGTATCCCTTCCTTGATGGGGACCTAAAGTAATAATTCTACATCAGTCTCCAATTAAGAATACTGAGCTGAGACAGGAAGGAAATGCTTTATGTACTTAGAAGTAGGCAGTGGCCAGATTTACAGAGTTTAAAAAGGGCCTGAACTAAGCTTGAGGAAATAAAAAATAGAGCAAAAGTATAACAAAATCTGGAAGCATTGGATGAAAGAAAGAGAATTAGTGACCTAAATGTGTCTCCAGTCCTGTCCTTGAAATAAACGAAATCTTTGTGGTCCTGCAGCATCAGATCCCCAGTGTTGAAATACACATCTCCCGTCTTAAACACATCCCTCAATAACTTCTTTTCAGACATGGTTTTATCACCCGCGTAGCCCAAGAAAGGATTGGTAAACGTGACTGGAGCCACCAGTAACCCAGCTTCTCCTAAAATAAACAACAACCACAAAAAATGCATGAATTTCAGGTGGCAAGTTCAGACATTTAAAAAATGTTTCATCATTAAGATCCTTAACCTGTTAACCCATAAGGCCTATTCCTGGAAAATCCTATACCTTCACTTTATAAGGCATTTCACAGCTTTTACAAGGTCTAAACTGCAAATCTTGGTATCAAAATGGAGATGATGTTGAATTGGCCAAAAAATTTACTCAGACTAAAAAAAACCCCACGTTTCCTCTAATATCCCCTTATTTTACTTGTAACGAGGCAAATAAACACAATCAATTGTAACCACTACATGTGAAGGACATCTGTAGAAAGTTTGGTGTCCATACTACAAGAAACTAATATTCTGTACAGGTTTTGATTGAACAAAGTTCAGGCGTAATCCATTTTGGCACAATAATTAAAATATAGAAAAAAAATCTTGTCCAAAGCTTCCGCTACGTTCATGGTCTTCTTTTCTTGCTTACGGGACATGATTTCAGCAAAAAACCTAAAGAAACGCTGCAAAAGGGGGGTTGAAGCCCCTTTATGCAGTCTCCGTGCGCCATGCGTAAGCTCCTATTTTTACCGCTTCCAACCTTGGAAATTCCCTGTGTGCCCACCCCTAGACCGTCTGTCCAATCCAGGAGCTCTATACCTTGTTGGAAAGCCTAGAATCTGTAGAATCCAATGATATCCACCCTTTTGGGACAGACAGGATATCCGATGAATCACAGGACCCGGAAAATGGACAGGACTGGTTTTGCGCACGGGGAGTGTGTTCATATTTGGTCATGTTATTCTAGCACAGAGTAACGGAAAAGAGCCAAAATGGAGGTTTGACAAAGTTATCGACCGGATAAAACAATAAACAGACTTTTATCGCTATGGAAATAACTTTTCTTTAAAAAACGGCAAAGGTATTACAAGATTTACATGATTGATTTGTTTTTACTGGTGTTTTTTGTGGAAACTTTTGCTCCCTGCTCTGAAATACTTTGCGCCATGTAAATGAGTTGCATATCGCTTGATTCAGCTGGTTGTTAGCTTTCATTTGATGCCATGGTTTTGGTGTTGGCGTTACATTGTGGATCCTTATTACACGGAAACAGAAACTTGGTCATGAATTATACTCCGGACATGTTGTTGTTTATTTGCATGGCGTTCAAGCTGTGGTTAACGGATATGAAATTGAATTAGATACGTTTTTAGAGGAGTTTCCGCTGAGCACAACATTATTTAATATGTGTGGGTTATTCTCAGGGTTAACGAGCTATGAGCGGAGATATTATGCACAAGATGGCAAGTCCCCGGGACCGGGGACTTTCGGGCTTAAGAGGTTAAAAACCCTCACTCTTATTTTTATTATTTTTGGCATTTTATTGTTTTCTGGCATTTAAACTGAAACACCTTTCATTGGGCAGAATACATTTTGAGCCATATGTGAAGTACAAATCATTTATTTAAACGTCATTCATTGAAAATTATTCCCTCTGCCTAATTCTTCGACTTCCTCGAGCTACAGTGGTCAGAGTCTCTTGTGGTCTTGAACAAGTCAGGATGGGGTACGATACAGCTAATATATGGTTTTCGTGCTGAAGGAGAAGGTCCTCAAATAACCTTTCTTGGCTCTGTGCGACATCTCAACAGCCTTGAAGCACTTGGAAGCACTTAATCAATACGTTTAAACAAGAAAGTTTTAAGATAGTTAATAATGGGTTATCACAGTAGTTCAATAACATGTCAAAATGTTATTTTGTCAAAAATGAGCATTTTTTCCCCCATTTCATTACATCTTATTAGTGAATTTTTTCAAGGCTTTCAGCAAGTTGATCGCTGATCGAAGCTCAAGAGTTTACTTAGAAATTCATTCTTTTTGCATACTTATTTTTAAATGCAGTATATTTAGAAGATTTACTGTAACAAAAAACAATTTTGGTTTTAAATTAATGTGACATTCATTTTTTTTTCAGTTTAATTTTACAGACCCCAAATGTGCGCCACCAGTGCCAACTAGTGGTAAAAAGAAGGGATAACATTTGGAAGTATAAGACCTGTGATATGGCTTGTATTTTTCTAGCACAAAAAGTGCTAGAAAAATACTTTTTTTGCAGTAAAATAAAAAAAGAACATGAGGTTGTACTAAAAGTATATCAAGCATTGCCACAAAAAACTGTTTTAAAGGTAATTTATTGAAGCAAATGTGCTTTGGATTTAAGTACTGCATTTGTAAGTTCAGTAGAGTTTGTAAGTTTTGTTAGGGCTGTGAGGTCACTTCCTGTAAGACATCTGGCACAGCTAGTCTCAGTTTTTATGGTAAGCTTTTTTCTGTGGACATAACCACACTCATTATTCATGGAAAATATAGACATGAGAATCTCACCTTTACTCACTTTAATGCAATGTCCTGTATCCATCCTCAGTGGCTCAAATGTTTGCGGATCGCATTTTAAAAATTCAAAGGGTAGATTAAGCTGTAATTGGAAAGAAAGGCTGACGTTAGAAGTTTCTTAATGAACTGCAATGCTTTGAATCCTCTATAACAAACCTTATTAAAATAACTGGCTCTGCCAATTGGACCGATCTCATTTGTGTAATTGACAAAGCCAATGCTGGCTTCTGTTAAACCGTATGCTTCACGAACTTGGATTTTTCCAAATCTTCTGATGAACTCCTTCCAAACATCAGCTCTGAGCCCACTTCCCGCTGCGAGACGAACTTTGTGAGCCACTTCCTCTGCGGACTGTGGATAAGAAATTGTGTTAAGGTTTGTAGAATAGAATTGTGTTTAAATTGTATAATTAAAGCCTTAACCTTGGGTTGATTGACCAGGTATCGGCAGAGTTCTCCAATGTACTGGAACACAGTAATATCATACTTCAGACAGTCCGCCCAGAACTGACTGGCAGAGAACTTCCTTTTCAAGACACACGTTGCACCTTGTAATAGAAAAATATTTTGAAATCTATTGTTCTGAGATAAACAGGAAGTTACATCACAAACAGTGCTGGAAGTGTCTCTCTCTCTCTCTCCTACTTATAAACAGCCACTTGACTCTTTCAGGCCTATCGCTTTCCCTCCACCATCTCTCTCTCTCTCTCTCAGATTGTTAGCTGTTTAGCATTCTCAGTGTTTTAAAGCAAAAAAAGGTTTACCTTTGTAAACCTTGCTTCCAGGATCATTCTGCACTTTCAGTCTGTCATGTAGTGTTCAATCTATAGTGTATTTTGCACACTAAATTTTGTAGATGAAGTGTGTCAATCTCAATTTACATAACGGCGCAAAACTTGGATAAACATGTACTTAACAAAAATATGAATTTTAAAGGGTTATGACATGTGTAATGGTTTTATAGTGATTTCTATGAGTAGATAAGATTGTAACAAGATTGAAACATTAACGATTATTTCTTCACACGATTGATGAAGTTGCACGGGTCAAATGGTTGCATTAAAAACTTCATTGACAATTGAATAGTTTGTTAAACTTGTCAAGTTAAATTGTGTTACATGGAGACAACTAACGTTCAAATCTGTTTCACCACTGAATACGGTCACAACTCGTTTAACAAAAATGAAGTTCAGTTATTCATTAACTTGTTTTTGCTGGTGGCTCCCTGGAAATGTGAGCCTCTGTCGAAGCTTTATTTAGCTGAAAAAAACGTCTAATATTCACCAACTTCCACCTCTCTTCTCTCTAAAAGCGTCTCTGGTTCAATCCATGCACAGTGCAAACACTTCAAATCAGATTAGCCAATAAAAACAGATGCCCGATGCAGTCCTTCGCTCTGATTGGTCTGAAGTAATTTCTTTAGTGACTTGTCATCTACAGTTATTAATGTAGATTGTTATTAATTCTATCAAAGTAGTTATTAATTCTTCTGGGGTTTAATTACCCAAGTGGCTCATAAATAGGTGAGTAACTGGGGAGTAGTAACAAACATTTCCTAATAAAATATCAGCCAATATCCGGAATAAGCCTGGGCTAGAAAATGAAGATATTGAGTGTGATTTTAAATAAAAATAGATTTTTGAATCCCATTTTCCATACAACAACACCAATGTGAATAACATGTTATTAAATAATAAAATAATGTCATGACCGGGTCACGGAGGAACGTGTGATAGCTGGAACTTCTCTTGCACCCTCATATGATGTAAATGTAATCTATCATTTTTACTTTCTGAAGTGTACTCACATCACCCCCTATGCCGTTTTCTACTGTTTTTGAGATGGATGTTGCAGAAAGTACCTTCCTTGTCAAGTGCTTTAAGATTAGTTAGGTTTTCTAAAGTTGAATGTGAGGCCGAATTTGTTTGGCTGTTCCTAAGTTTGCTAAGTTCAATGTGCTTGAAACTATTTAGTGGAAGGAGGGGTGTCACACATGGGGATTGATCATGGACAAATGGTGTTTATCATGGACAAATCCTGTTTTTTTAAAGGTGGAAATGATTTCACTGTTCGATTCTTAAACTTTGTTGAATTTTGTAACTGGCCTGGATTGAATGAAAATGGCAGCACGCAGAGGAACTCCTGTGGATTTTTTGTCATCTATATATGTGACTAGGTTTGTGAGAAACTATGTGGTCATCAGCTGTCTGCACTGCACAAAAACTACCAGCCTTTGTTTAGACTTGTCTAGTGGCTAGGAGCTTGGGAAACAGTATTCTCAGATTCAGGTTCTCTCTCCCATTCTAATTTCATAATAATTTTTTAAAAGTCATAAATTCCCCACTGAATCAAACATATGCTAGCTGAAGCGTTCTTCAATAACCTGCTTGATTTCGTCTATTTTTGACCCTTATAGTACAAAGCATCATTGAGTTGAAAACAATTTTGCTTTAATAATTCTTTCGCCCCATACGATAACATTAAATATGTGCTACAACATGGAGCAGGAGCATTTAAGGGAAACAGCAGCATACAGAGGTGAGCGAAGCTCAGTAAAATCAATGATTTCTCAATCTAATTTAAATCTATTAAACCCTGGAATTCTTAAAATCTTAGAAATATGAGTGAAATGTAAATAATTGTCCAAACTATTTGTTTTACCTTAATGTGTAAATATAGTGATGTATAAAAGTAAAAGATTTGTGGGCTCATATGGAAAATGTGCAGAAGGTGGAGGTTCCTGAAGGAAAAAGTTTGGGAACCCCTCCTTCAGGGCATGATGGGATGCATATAGATGGATATACATACCAAGCTCGATGCATCCACCAATCCCGAGCAGTGATGCAGACATGTGGTAAAGTGGCAACGTAAGATAGATTTTATCTCTTGCACAAGCACCACACAAACGGAGGAAGGCCATACACATCACAGCTTTGATATGGCTGACGCGAGCAGCTTTAGGCAGTCCTGAGGAAGAAAAAAAAACATCGGTCACCTATAAATTAAAAAGGTGCTGGGTAACCCAAAATGCTTGATGTATTCACATATAAGAACTGGTGGAACGGGTCAAAATTTCAGAAAGCTGTGCAAGTAAATATTTCACAGATTGCTAATAAATAAAATAGATGGTTAACGTTTGTAAACAAAGTTTGAGGTTGGCTTGTACAAGTGCAGTTCAAACATATTTTTGCACATGTTCCTAATGTCACTATGAGTAACATGAACCAACCCCCATGTCCCGATCATTTAGCAAGGTTGAGATAGACTACAGAAAATGTGGTTGCTAGGGTAAACAGATTGGTTGCAGTCAGTGATGTCATTTTTTTAAGTTGTTACGAGGATTTACCTAAACAAACGCCAATTTCTCTCTGCTGTTTCATCCGGGAAGATATCTCCATTGCCTTTTTCCTGTTTGTTTTCAATGGCCCTTATGAGTCAATGGTAAACCCTTTCTAGAGCCTGGGGTTCAAATACTTTTGTTCCGCATTTGGTATGGTCTATCACAGACGGATAATCTCCACAAATGGTCAGTTTCTGCATGGGTTCTTAGTTTGACTTAAACTTTTACAAAGTTTAACCCCAAGTTAAGTCAATGGAAGATTTCCCAGAATTCCTGTAGTGGTACCATTCTGAAAAGATTTAGCAACAAGATTAAGACCATTATAAATGCCTTGGCAAATGTGGTGGTTGTAACTTGAGCGTTCTAGGAGGAGATATGTTTTTTACACATTTTTTGAAACGTTTGAACTGGTAGTTGTGGATGGAACGACGTATTTTGCTACTTGCTTACATGGTAGTCTTGAGCCCAAATGGTGATATCGCTTATAGATGAATGATGATTCTTGATGCAGTGCCAACTGAGAGATTGGAGATCACGGTTCTTCAGATTAGATTTTCAACCTTGTCCTTTACGCACTGAAATTCCTCCAGATTCCATGAATTTTTTAATTATGTTACACACAGTTGAAGGTGACCTATCCAAATCTCTTCCTATTTTCTTTGGGGAATATTGTTTTTCCTGGTCAGGAGTTTGCATGTTCTCCCCGTGCTTGGGTGGGATTACTCCGGTTTCCCCCACAATCCCAAAAACATTCAAAGTTAATCCGTCTTTGCTGCTACAGGACTAGAAATTTCTTGGATGCTGACTTTGTACCAAATCACTATTACAATCACCAGTTGACATCAAAATTTTGAATTATGTCATCTAACCAAGTAACCCATTACTAGCCCTAAAACGCTCCTGTCCCAACTTATTTTGGAATGTACTGCAAGTCTGAATTGCAGGAAGCAATGTAATTTAATAGATGACAAAACACCTGCCTGCAATGAAATACAAGTCAAAGGATACTTTTTTTATTTGCGTTTTCAATACTGTCCCATGGTGGCGCAGTGGGTAGCACTGTGGCCTTCCAGTGTTTGAGGCTCGCCGGTGAATAATCCTAAATCCCCCTTAGATGTGAATGTGTGAGTGTATGTGTGCCCTGCGATGCACTGGCGACCTGTCCAGGGTGCAGGGCTCTAGAGTGGGACCAATTTGGTCGCATATGCGACCAAATTTCTCAATGGTGCGACAAAAAAAAATCAAAGGTTGCACCGGTGCGACCCGTCGTTCGAGTGGGGAAAAAAAACGAAACTCCGTCTACGGCCGGTCCGCCTCCTGCGCGCCGCTCACAACACGCGTATCACCCATTCATGCGGCTCAATACGCGCCTATCGCGGCAAGCGCGCCTCTCAATTCGCGTTTACCGTGCCGCTGAAGCCTCAGACGCGCGCAACCGCGTCTTTGCATTGACTTAACATGGAAACCCACCGCGCTTACCGTGCGAACCGCGTTCGCTGTGAACGTACCTTTACAGTGGCAGGCAGCTGCAAACAGATCAGACGAGGCCGAGATGATAAAGTTTAACGTTGCCTACAATATTGCAAAAGAAGAACTCCCCTTCACTAAATTCAAGTCCGAAATAATTCTTATGAAGAAAAATGGCTTGAACGTAAACCCGACGTACAGCAATGATGTTACGCGAGTTAATCATTTACAAGTCAATATTGTCTATGGACAGTGATTTAAAAAAATTAATAAATAGAGAACTAAAAAAATGAACTTGTGAAAATGCGGTGTTAAATGTGATGCAGTTGAAAATTTGGGTGCACCTAACTTTTGTGCTGGTGCACCTAAGAAAAAAATTTAGTGCAAAAAGTTAGTCTAGAGCCCTGCCAGGGTGTACCCCTGCTTCTCGGCCAATGTGTGACCTCCTGTGACCCCGAAAGGGAATAAGTGGGTTGAAAAATGAATGAATACTGTCCCAACTTTTTTCTGATTTGGGGTTGTGTTTGTTGTCGAAGTGCTGCCATTGCCTTCTCTTCAGTCAAGATAAGGATTCTGCTGTGAAATTGCTTAAATGTGAGGTTCATTGTTATAAATGCAGGGTCTGAATGGCATCTTTTTTTTGTACCAGCTCTGGTATTAATTGACTCTAAAGGAAAGCCTTGTGATGCAAGAAGTTCCTTTTTGCCCCACCCCATATTATGATTGACTAGCATCTTTTGTGATCTTTTACCTGTAGTGCCAGATGTGAAGATAAACAAGAAGTTAGCCGTGAGGTTTGGCTGATAAGCATCAACCTTAGGCTTCTCTGAAGATGCTGATTCCAGATGGTCCAACAGGGGCCTGATGTTCTGGTTTGAGGAGCTCTCCGATGCTACCCAAATGTCTATTCCAGCACCTGTCAGTACTGGCAAGACCTCATCCAGAGATTTAACCAAATCTAAAAATAGATAATTGTGCAGATGGAGAAATTATTCAAATGAGAGCTTTCATGAGTAGCAAAGAATGCTGTTCAACCAGTTTGTTCCAACACAGGTCCTTCTCAAAAAATGAGCATATTGTGATAAAGTTCATTATTTTTCTGTTATGTACTGATAAACATTAGGCTTTCATATATTTCAGTTTCATTTACACACAACTGAAGTAGTTCAAGCTTTTTACTGTTTTAATATTGATGATTTTGGCATACAGCTCATGAAATCGCAAAGAATTAGCATATTTCATTATTTCATCTGATCAATAAAAGAAAAGTGTTTTTAATACAAAAAAAGTCAACCTTCACATAATTCTGTTCAGTTATGCAGTCAGTACTTGGTCGGGAATCCTTTTGCAGAAATGACTGCTTCAATGCGGCGTGGCATGGAGGCAATCAGCCTGTGGCACTGCTGAGCTGTTATGGGTCTTGTGTTTCTCAACTTTCTCTTCACAATATCCCACAGATTCTCTCTGGGGTTCAGGTCAGGAGAGTTGAGCAACAGTAATACCATGGTCAGTAATTTCAGAAGATTGACTTTTTTTTGTATTAAAAACACTTTTCTTTTACTGGTCGGGTTAAATATGTAATTTTTTTTTTTTAGGTTTTGGGTTTTCATGAACTTTATGCCAAAATCATTAATATATTAATATATATGTTAATATATATTAATATTAAAACAGTAAAAAGCTTGAACTACTTCAGTTGTGTGTAAATGAATCTAAAATATATGAAAGTATAATGTTTATATCAGTACATTACAGAAAATAATGAACTTTATCACAATATGCTACTTTTTTGAGAAGGACCTGCAGAAACAAGCTATGTTTCCAGCTTTTATGAACGAAAACTTGATTTAAAAAAAATGTCCATGTGGTGTGATTTAATATGATTTAGCATTATTGTGGATGTAGATGTTGAGCCAATGTCTATGACAATCTTTTGTAAATCCTGGAGAGATCAAGAAAAGTACCTCTAGAGCTAGCTTGCAGGAGGGCTAAACCCCATCCAGTGAACATGGAACCCTGCCCACATGTCTCATTGGTTGTACTCCAGCACCCTAACCATAGAGCTCAGCATGTTCGCATGAAAGTGACATCACGATTCAACATTTGGGGGGTAGGTCTTATCCAATTTGGATAAGTCAGGGGTACTTGGGCTTGGTTCGGAAGCAGAAGAGCATGTACATAGAGCCTAAAGGCCGGGAGGAGTGACATCATTGCATCCACCATATTTGTAGCGTGATGCCATCATTTATTTTTTTTAATAAATGGACAAAGGTAAAAATTGAACCCACAAAAATTACCCCCCCCTCCAATCCAACTGGATGTGATGTCACCAAAAGCCACAACCCACCCATTATGCATCATTAGTGACTTGTAGATACTGCATTTTTCTAAGTGGAAAGCTTAAGCATTAGAGTGGGAGTAAGTGTCGTCACAAAGGGCACAGTGGCAATTTTGTTTTTATTCTACATTTCCACTGGGATTTAAGCTTTAATTGGGAGGTTAATTATTTGCAAAATATTAAGAAAATTAAATATACAACTATTTCTAACAAAAAAAAAATTACAAACCCTTAAAATAATTTGATTGGTTTTTATTGGAAGGAGTCGCTCTGTTTTATGAGTAACACTACAAATATGGCGGATGTGATGATATCTTTGCTTGATTACTTTTGACGTCATTAAAATTCTAATCAACACAAGTAATAAATATTGTGTATGTACAGTGTATAACAATATTTGAAAAACAAACAATTTTTAAAGTACGTTAAAAATGTACAATAAGCTAAAATTACGGGGTCTTTAGTGTAATAAGCGGTGAATATCACAGTCGTATGACACAAATCTGCAACGTAATGACGCGTTTGGGGTTTGCGCATGCGCAAGAAATAACTGTAGAAAAAAAGGGCGTCCCCCATTTGAACGATGAGCAACTGTTTCTTTTAACACTATAGTTATATAATGTGTTACTAAACAAATATGTACATGTGATGCCAATTTTCGACGCTTACCTGAACCCACAACCAGCGTTTTAGCTCCACAGTTGTTCAAACAGTGTAACAAAGACTGAGGTTTGATGTTAAAGTTGAGAAACGCGACCTCGCAGCCCATTTTACTGAGTCCAAACCAAACGCAGATGAATTCCGGCTCATTATTCATGAGAAGTGCCACTATATCGCCATTTTTCAGACCACAGTGATCTTTAAATACATTTGCGAATCTGTTACTCCTCTCTTCCACATATCTGTAAGTGAAAACGCAGTCTTCGAAAACAATGAAAGGCTTCTCGGGAATGTTCCTGGCTTGCAGCTCAAAGCACTGGAGATACGTGACAACCCCGCTCTTCATCCTCGCCATCATCGCCCTCCCTACTCGCAGAACTTTCACGTAATAGATCAAGTCATCCCAAAAGTACGGGTAAATCTTGCTTTGGATCAACAAAAGGGTGATAATCCCGACAATAAAGCTGCTGAAGACCCAGATCATGATGTGCTTGTTAAAACCTCTCCCACAGATTGTTGTTTTGCAGCTCACCCCATATTTAAATAACCTCAGGCGCTACAGCGCATGCGCAAGAACTGATTCCTAAAGGTTGTTAGAACTCACTTTAATGGCAACATACCGCAAAAAAGTGAATTTTGAGAGCCAACTCAAATATCTAATTTAAAAAAGATGCCAAAATTTGTGCCAACTAGCTTTCTTTAGATAAGAAAACTGCACAACAACTGTGGTGTTTTTTTTTTTAAATTTAGTTAGCTGGTACAATCTTGGAAAGCAAGGTCAATTTGGAAATTTAAGTTGCCACTCAAAACTCAAATTCAAAAGGTTCCTAGGTATACATTTTGAGGTTTTTTTTTTGTTGTTGAGTGTATGCCCAGTGGGTGCAGGTCTTGGGTACCCTGCTTGAGTGTAGAGAGCATCATATTGCAACAAAAAAAAACTACAAAATTGACTGACAAATAGTGTTTTATGAGAGAGGGAGTTTATGAGGCATTCAGGTAGAATATAGTAAAAGAAAACGCGTGAACCTATGTTTAAAAAGGTTTTTTAATTAAACTTAAACTTGCAACTATGTTAAAAATGAATTGTACATTGAAAAAGGCCTGCTCTGACATCGTGTTATTTAATTAGGTTCTAACGGAAATCTAGTCAAGCTTTTGAGCTCATGATCATTTAAATAGGCAACTTCATTCATGTCGATGATAACATAACAGTTTATTATAGACATAATAAATCATAATACTTTGGATTTTAAGGCAAATACTTTCACTCAATTCTAAAGGGAGCACTTTTACCGGAGTCGCATCACAGCTGGTAGGAGAACCATGATGAAAATGTGGTTAACTTAACAGAAAATGTCTTTAACTGTGGGGCAACTGTCCTGCTGCAGAAAACATTTAGGGTCAATCTCAAATCTCCTTATAGTATATTTCTCAGCATTGAAAGTATCATTAATTCTGACCAAATCATCATTTGCTGCCCCAAATGTTCAAGGAACCAATATTGATGGATTTTTTTGCTTACTTTCCATTTTGTTCATTTGCAAAATGAAACACTTTTTATTTATGTTTCTAAAAGCATATTCCTTTAACAGCATTTTTATACCTACACAGTACTTGTACTAAATCCTCCATAATAATACAGTAACAGTGTGGTTTAAACTTTAAATGATGCGCTCCATCTTTGGAGAGTAGATTGCATGAATAATTTTATTGCACTTAGTGCTGTAGTTACGTGACGGAAACTCTAGAGGGGGCCCTGGCAAAGAACTGAGGTGTTCATTAAGTACTAGTTTTCTTTCTGACACTGTTTATTAAGTCAAAGTGACTCGTTCTTACTGACTTGCTTGCCTGCTGTTTTTCATTATGTCCTTGGTCGTGAGACATCTTGTGATTTGGCCAACCTTGTGCGTCTCTAGCTTCTATCTATTCTACTAAGAGCACAACTGTGCAAACACTTCTTTGTTTGGGTTCCAGTAGATGTAATATGGTTAGATTGGTCTACTTTTTCTCATCAAGGAGCTCAAATTGCATGAATTTTAGAAATTTCAAAGAGCTCATCCTTGTCATCCTATTTCAGCTGTTCCATATGCCTTAGTATATGCCTTTTATTACTCTCAAAAGCATATTTACATTTATTAATTTATATGCCACGTTCAAGAGTTTTAAAATGAATAGTCAATAGTCAAATATAGTCAAGACATTAACATATAATTTTTCCTTCAAGCTTTCATTAAAGAATCCTCCAATGACAGCAATGAGAGCATCGCAGACCTTTGACATTCTAGCTGTTCATCTTTTGAGGTAATTTGAAGAAATGTAAACCCTCGCTTCTAAAAGCTCCTCTCACAAGTTAGCTGAATGGGCATACTTGCATACTGTACAGTCAAGATGCTCCCACAAAAGCTCAATGGGGTTTAGATCTGGTGACTGCATTACAGAAAGACCAGCTGATGACCTTCCTTATTCAAAATCCCTTTTACCCTGAACAAATCTCCCACCTTGCCAGCACCAGAGCAATCATTACCCCCATATTGCTTGATAGATATTAACACTTTTTTTCCAGCTTACTCTGTCCAATGTCTGTGTTCTTTTGCCCATATTAATCTTTTTCTTTTCTTGTACGGTCTTAGATATGGCTTTTTCTTTGCCACTCTACCCTGACGGCCAGCATCCCAGAGTCGCTGGGATGACACGGGTACTATTTAATGAAGCTACAAGGACCTTTGAGGCGTCTATGTCTCAAGCTAGAGACTCCAATGTACTTATCTTCTTGCTCAGTTGTGCAGTGAGGCCTTCCAGTTTGAGCTTGTTTGTGCTGTTCTCTGAAAAGAGTAATACACACTGTTGTAGGAAATCTTTAGTGTCTTTGTAATTTCTTGCATGGACTAGCCTTCATTTTTCAGATCAAGAATAGACTGTCGAGTTTCACATGAAAGTTCTCTTTTTCAGGCAATTTTGAGCGTTTTATCGACCCCCACAAATGTGACGCTCCAGATACTCAACCTGCTCTAAGGAAGGTCAGTTTTATTGCTTCTCTAAGCAGCTAAACTCTTTTCAGTGGTGCTAACATGAAGCACAAGGGTTTGCTAAACATCCACTAGCCTTCTGCCACAATGAGCAAACACATCGTACCATTAGACACTGAAGTGATAGCTGCTGGAAATGGGCCTCTATGCACCTATGTAGATACAGTGAGGGAAATAAGTATTTAAACACCCTGCTGTTTTGCAAGTTCTCCCACTTAGAATTCATGGAGGGTTCTGACATTTTCAGCAATGGTGCACATCTACTGTGAGAGACATGATCTAAAAGAAACATCCAGAAATCACAATACAAAACTATTTATTTGTATGATACAGCGGGAAATAAGTATTTGAACACCTGTCTATAAGCTAGAATTCTGACCCTCAAAGACCTGTTAGTCCACCTTAAAAAAAATCCACCTCCACTCCATATATTATCCTAAATTAGATGCACCTGGTTGAGATCGTTAGCTGCCTAAAGACATCTGTCCTTATGATCTCACCTAGTGGGGTCTCAATGATCTTAAGAAAGTTGAGAATTCAGCCCAGAATTACACAGGAGGAGCTGGTGAATGCCCTGAAAAGAGCTGGGACCACCGTTACCAAGATTATTGTTGGTAATGCACTACGACATGGTTTGAAATCATGCATGGCACAGAAGGTTCCCCTGCTTAAAGCAGCACATGTCCAGGTCAGTCTTAAGTTTGGTAATGACCATTTGGATGATCCAGAGGAGTCATGGGAGAAAGTCACAAGGTCAGATGAGACTAAAATAGAATTCATTTGTCGTAATTCCACTAAGCGTGTTTGGAGGAAGAAGAATGATGAGTACCATCCCTACTGTGAAGCATGATTGAGGTTCAGGGGTGCTTTGGGGAAGTGTCTTTGCACATGGGACAGGGCGACTTTTATCTAAAGTAAAGCCTTTTTTAAATCGAACCGACCTTGAAAGGACTATTCATGCTTGTATTAGCTCTAGAATAGACTATTGCAACGCACTTTATGTCGGTGTTTCTCAAACTGCTGTCAGTCGCCTTCAGCACATCACCCCAGTCCTTTTTACACTTCATTGGCTTCCAGTTTCTTTTAGAATTGATTTTAAAATTTTACTTTTTGTTTTTAAAGCTCTTAATGGATTAGCACCTTGTTATTTGACCGAGTTTTTATTTGTTCGCACATCAAGTCGAACTTCTTTTGAAAGTACCCCGAGCCAGGCTCAAACACTGGAGTGATCGAGCTTTTTCTGTGGCTGGTCCCAGACTGTGGAACAATTTACCATTTGACATACGTAAAATCACTGATTTGAACCTTTTTAAATCTAGGCTCAAAACACATTTGTTCAAAATGGCTTTTAATACTTAGTTGTTTGTGACACGTTTGCACTATGCTTTACTGTTTATACTTTACATTGTTTTATTCTGTACAATATTCTGTTTTTTGTATTCTTGTTTTTCTGTTTTAATTTGGAAAGCACTTTGGGCACCACTGGTGTTGTAAACGGCTATATAAATAAAGATTGATTGATTGATTGATTGATTGATTGATTGATTGACTGCACTGTATTAAGGAGAGGATGACCGGGGCCATATATTGCTAGATTTTGTGGAACAACCTCCTTCCCTCAATTAGAGCACTGAAGATGGGTCGAGGCAGGGTCTTAGGATCATTGAGACATGACAATGACCCGAAGCACACAGCCAGGAGAACAAAGGAGTGGCTTCGTAAGAAGCATGTCAAGGTTCTGGCATGGCCTAGCCAGTCTCCAGACCTAAACCCAATTGAAAGCCTTTGGATGGAGCTTAAACACTGTGTGTCACAGTGACAGCCCAGAAACCTCAATGGGTGAGCCAAAGGAGTGGGCCAAAATCCCTCCTGCAGTGTGTGCAAACCTGGTGAAAAACTACAGGATGCGAACAAAGGCTACTGTACCAAGTTCAACATTGATTTTCTCAGGTGTTTAAATACCTATTTCCCGCTGTATCATACAAATAAATAGTTAAAAAATTATACATAGTGATTTCTGGATTTTTCTATTTAGATCATGTCTCTCACAGTGGACATGCACCTAAACTGAAAATTTCAGACCACTCCATGATTTCTAAGTGGGAGAACTTGCAAAATAGCAGGGAAATAAATACTTATTTCCCTCACTGTATTGCTCCCAAAAACAGACGTTTGCGCCTCGAATAGTCAGTTACCACATTAACACTGTATAGAGTGTATTTCTGATAAGTTTAAAGTTATTCTCATTGAAAAAAAAAATGACTTCAAACTTTTGAACTTTAATCTAAGATTTTTCAATGTATTTTACTTGATTTCACTTTCAGGACTCTCAAACTCTGAGTTGTTTTTTTAAATAATTATTAATCACTATTGAATAATATTTAGGTAAAGAACTATTGTTTGTTGGGGGGCATTTTTATTAAGGAACACATTCTAGACACCTCCTTGCACTCTGGTTCCAAAATCCCTAAAAACTGACAAACTTATACTGTGCAACTACACGCCCATGCATTGGTAACGTCATGGATAAGATTGTGACTAATAAGTTCCTGACCCTTAATGAACGCGTATTGTAACCAGTTGGGTTTCAGAGCACATCACAGCAAAGAGACAGCTTTACTGAAGATAGTCAATGACATCCGGTAAAACACAGATTCCGAAAAAGTGACCGTTCTGGTTTTACTTGATCTGAGCGCTGCATTCGACACAGTTAACCACAAAATCCATCTTGACAGACTAGAAAATTAAGTTGGTCTTTCAGGAACTGCGATAAAATGCTTAAGATTGTACTTAAAAGGAAGATGTTTCTATGTAAACACGTCAAAGTGGACTGCAGTTTCTTGTGGGACTCAAGGCTCAATCCTTGCTCCTCTACTATTTAACCCAGGGGTGGGCAAAGTCATGCCTGGAGTCCCGCAGTCCCTCCTGGTTGTCGTTTCAGCCCTGCTTCAGTATAAACACTGGCAGGTTTAAACCAGTGGAAAAGTAGGATCAGGTGTGTTTCATGAAGGTTGCATCTAAACTGTGCAGTGGTCTGGCTTTCCTTGCACACCTCTGTGCATACTTACTCAGGGTAAATCATGAAAAGGAAGCAAATATCTTACCATAGTTAGGCTGATGACAAAACTGAAGTCATTGCATACGGAGGCAAATGGTTGTTTAAGTTAATGCTTATCTTTCTGCCAAAGCAATGACTAAATCAGCTTATTACCATTTTAGAAACGATGCAAGAATCGAGTGCTTTGTTTCCAGACAAGGAAAACTTGAAAAACTGACCCATGCTTTCATCTCTACTACTGTAAAGGTCTTCTCACTGATCTTTTGGACTGCCACAGCTCGTTCAAAATGCAGCGTCTCTGGTTTTGAACACATCAGAAGTCAGAACACATCTCCCCAGTTCTTAAGCCTCTACACTAGCTTGCACTGCCCTTTAGAAATAACTTAGCACATAAATACTTTACAGACATGCTCAGTGTATACAAACCAAACAGGGAACTCAGAACGCAAATAAATTAGAACCACCACGGGTTAATGCCAAACAGGGCGAATGGAATCAGCTTCCTGATGAGAGCGAGGGTGCCAAGACTTTAGTCATCTTTAAATAAATCTATGCTAAAGACACAGTTGACTGTATTTCACAGTTTTAATCTATATCTTAATTATAGATAAGTATGCTCTTATATGACTTGTTTTCATGCTTACTTTTATTTAAATGTTTTTTTTTATTTGTATCCATCAAGTCTTGCTGGCCATTCTCTTTTTATTTGATGCTTTGTTTCCTGTGCACCCGTGTGCGAAATGTGCTATACAAATAAACTTGCTTCGCCTAGCTTAGGGCCCAATTAAAACTATTTTTGGTGGTGAAAAACATTCTATAAAAAGGTTCTATGACTATGTTATACTTATTTTAATACTTTTGTTGAACTTTTACTGTGTATATCACAATATTATATGTCTATTCAAATCAAGCACCCAATTTTAAAACGCAACAACAAATCTAACCATGATGGGTTAGCCATAAACAAAATGTAGCAAGGCATCTAGTTGCAGGTCACATTAGACTTTACTTTACAGGAGTGTGCTGCCACTTCTATTTGCAATAGTCCCATCAAAGAAAGTGTCATATTTTTCGGATTTATAAAGATATTAGTGTCTTGAGAATTTTAGCCTGTTCTAGAGAAGCACACAGAAGAAATTGAGGGATCTGTCTCTGTGGGGTAGAACCCTCCTTACCAAGGTGGAGAGTATTTCTAGACTTGCATCATTATCAGTTGATAAATCTGTCTGTATAGGATGCTATTTAAATTCCTCTGAAAAAAAATCAGTCTCACTGCATCAGAAAAGTCTGTGGTCTTATGTGAGGGAGGTTAAATTTCATTGACATTGATTTGATAAATTCGATAAATTGGCATTCGCTTCTGGATGAAACTTCTATCTGGAATGTTATTCCACGTCATGTCTTTTCTAAATTTTGTGTTAATTACTTCTTGCTACTCTGCAATTACTCTATAAATAAGCATCCAAGTAAACTTTCTAGTTTTTTTTATCTATTTTGCATATTAAATCTTCATTTACTAAAAAGTGGTATGCCAATGAGGAAGTTGGTCAGTTAAATTTTTGATATTGATGGTAATACTATAGCTTAATTAGATTTTTGTGTTATTTACAACTTTCCTTTGTGAAAAAAAAAGTTCAGCACTGTTCGTAAGGTGGTTCTGATGGAAATTTGTATGCTGGTAGATACCTCTGCTTCCCCTCTGAATGATAAACCTTGGTTGGTTATTTATGTTTCTTGGATCAGAGGTCTACAATAAGACAACCAAATTACCTCTATCCCTTCCTCTGTATTCTATTGGAATAATCTTTTTCAGAGAAGTAACTGGGTATTGTATTGTCTCTCCAGCAAAAATTACATTATAATATTTGGCTTTTTCTATTGATTAAGGTTTTATGTTAACCTCCTATTGTTTTTAGGGAAACTCGAGAAGTTATTTTGATATAGTCAAACTTAAAGGATATCTTCGACTTTAAAGACTCAAAATTTTAGATATATTTGATATCGTTTCATAATTCTCTGCCATTTGCTCTCACTCCTCTTTCTTCTTCTTGCAATTTTAATAAGCTTGTATTATATTGTATTTTATGTACCTTTGTTGAATTACCCAATAAAGAAAAAAAATAGGCTTTACAGATCAAGATTTACAAGTACTGAAATTTGAAAATCATTGTACAAATTTTTTGGATGCAAAAACAACCCCATATCATTCTGTCAGATGCGTGAATGAATACGCACATTCCACGAGCGGGAACGTAAACATCCGAGGGCTCCCTCAGATGGGCGTAGCTCACGCTGCTATGCGCCACGCCCTGTTACTATGGTAACTTATATGATAGGTGGAGAGCTTGATAAACAGGACCGAGCGCGTGCCGCCACGACACGCCCACCAACCAGGGCGGTTGTACAACAACGGTCACGTGACTTACAGAGTGTTGCATAAATTAGGATGACAGGGGCTTCATAACAGACGTTGAAGAACATAGCTGGACTGTTTTAATAATGTTAACGGTTCGACAGCGTTGACCGGGTAAAGTCAGAGATGTTGTCATGGATGGTGGCAGTGCTGACGGGAATCCTCTCGGCGCATCTCGCACAACGCCTGTGTTTTCCATACTTCTGGAAAGACGTGCTGTATTTAATGAAAGTCATACGCTACGGAGTACGGCTTGAAATTTACAAGAAGACTTCAAAGGTCGTTACGATCGTTGACCGGTTCGTTCAACAAGCTCAACGGTTTCCTGAAAAGCCGTTGGTGGTTTTTGAAGGAGTGACGTACAGTTATGGAGAGATTGAAGCGCGCAGTAACCGAGTCGCGCGCGTGTTTCAGGACGCGGTGAAGAAAGGAGACACCGTCGCGCTCCTCATGAGCAACGAGCCCGACTTCATCTCGGTCTGGTTCGGCTTCGTGAAGCTGGGCTGTGCCGTGGCGTTTCTCAACACGAACATCAGGTCCAGGTCTCTTCTGCACTGTTTCAACTGCTGCGGAGCCAAACTGCTGGTGGTCGGAGCAGGTAAAGTCGATTTCTCTCGGTGGCCTATATTCTGATATTTTAACTCTTAAAAAACTTTTTTCATTGAAACAATGTTCGTGTTTTTGTCTAGTCCGTCGGAGAAAAATAAAAATATAATTCTTAACATGTTTTTATCACAATGAAATTGCTCGAAATAGAATAAGTAAATACAAAAGGCATGATTGAATGCAGTGAATGGTGAATTTATTGGACCTGCTGCTTTTGATCTGTCCCTTCACCAGGAAAAGCGTGATTGACAGCCCCAGAGTTGTCCTGACGCCACTCTTTTGGTTTCTTTGATAAGTGCTTTATCCCTAGAAGTCCAGGGGCCTTTTTTAAGAGTTAAATTAACTCTACTCGGAGTATATTTGGTCCCACTCTATATAGAGTTAAACCGACTCTGAGAAAGAGTAATTTAATAATCTATTTTCTTCATGTTTTTCCAAATCTGCATGGAAAATGCAAACTAAATATTAACTATTCAGAGAGGGACCAAGTCCACTCCAGAAAGAGTAAAAACAGACAAAAATAGACTGTTTAGTTCAAATAGACTTATTTAAATTACTCTCCTTCAGAGTTGGTTTAACTATATAGAGTGGGACCAAATACACTCTGAGTAGAGTTAATTTAACTCTTAGGATTTTACTGTACAATCTTGTGTAATAATTTACCTTTAAAACTGTTTTTTAGTTTACCCCAGCTTTTTCTATACACATAATTTTTCATTACATACACAATAATTTCACAGCAAATATTGACAAAAAGTACAACGTAACAAAATAAAAAGTGTATAAATCCTTCCAAAAAGCAAAGACAAGGTCAAAACTGTTTCACTTGGATGGGTTTCAGAGTGCCGTCTGGAACATTGGGACGCATGAATTGGTTTTCTTCCTTAACAAAGCTCCTGCGATTGCTGCTGCTCTTACTGTACTTCGCCAGTTACTGGAATATATTGTTCTACAAACACAGTTATCTTTTTTTGGATTGGCTTTGAACTTTGAGCTTTTAACCTTTTTAAGGTCTGGAAGTCTTCGGATGAAGTTATTAGGCTTTTCCATTGTATTCTATTGTTACCTTCTGAGTTAAAGGATACAATTAGGCATGATGGTATGTATGATTATACAGGGGTGCCACTTGGGGAGGGGTAATGGGGACTATGGAGACCCCTCAATAATCCACCCCAAGTATGGTTTTGGAGTGGGTAGTTTTCACTGTAAAATTGACCGTGAGATTTACAGGAAAACAATGTAAAATTCCTACAAAAAGTATGGTAAATCCAAAAACAGTTTTTTTATGTGTAATTCACAGCAAACTTTTGTAGAATATGAAATTACATAGATTAGAAAAACAGAGAAATACTGTACTACTTACAACAAAACATCTTTGTGCATTTGACATGCTAATATAGTGAAAACTAAAGTTTTTGTCTCTTCTTAATTGTACTTTTAACATGATATTGACAGCCCCCAATAATTACAATGTCTTTTTAAAACGTTAAAAGTGTATGAAACAAAATCTTTTTTTTACAGGCAAAACAACAGTGCCTCCTCTAATGCGTTCTTCTCATTGCTTTGCCAGAAATTGCCCCTAACTGAGTCTGCAAGTTGTGAATTTCATAGATTGCACATAAACTCGTCTCTAATTGGAAGTTGTGAGGAGCGGGTGCCTGAGGCGCCAAAACTGGCACTGCACCTGCAGACGCCTTCGCAACATCGGGAAGTTTTTAACTTAAATAATGTTTATAGGGTCTGTTTCTGTTCATTTGGAGGATTAAAACTTTACACGGTAAGTTTCACTGTGTTTAACCAACTGTTTTCAAAACCAAATGGAAATGTGTGGTGAAAGCACACGGTAACGTTAATTAACCATAGCTAGATAAGTGCGTTATAACTTAATTCAGCTGAAAACAACAGGCATTTGAAATCACAAAAAATTATCACCTGTCTTTTGTAAAAATAAAAATGGATACATAAAGATGTTATGTACTGCATTGCAAAATGCGTAGGAATGAGCCGAGGTTGTCTTTTTAAATGTGTTGGCGCCAACTGTAGTCAAACATTTAGCACATAGTCAGCTTTCAGGGGCCATTTTTATCATGTGCACAATGCACCGGAAGCTGCTATAGCTGTTGTTGCAGATTTAAAATGCGCAGTTTCACTATGTGTCCGCCGTTTTCACACGGTGAAAAAGCTTGTGTCTCACTTAAATGGTCATATTGGGGAGGGAAGGTCTGTGTTATGTCCAGTAAGTGGCTGTAAATTGTTGGAAAATAGACCTTATTTCCCCCCCAAGGTTCAATAATAGGTCTCAGACGGATTCACAAGTTTTGTTGTTCTAACAAAGTGGTGAATAAGATATATCAGCGCGCTGGTTTGGATGTGATGAGAACAACAGAACGCGTTTTCTTGAGGTCCCCAATTCTCCCAGAGAGTTGTGAGGTCCCCTAATTTAAAGGGGGATGATGGAGTTTCATCACCGCTCTTGATCCTCGACAACCTATCATTGGGTATTTGTGATGAGCTGTTGATTAAATTGGGTGCAGTGTCAGGGTACAGTTTCAGTTTTGTCCTAAGATTATCCCAGGCCCACAGATAAGTGCTAACCTCTCCAGCATTCTCACCATGTCCATGACATCTTTCTGTTATCGCTACATTTTCAATAGCATTAATGCATTGCCATGGCTTTCATGCTGGGGCAAAGGATACATAGAAACTGCATTCTCTCCATCATCTGTGAACACACACAACACGTAGAGAACAACAGTGTGTGAAATGTTCTTCTTACCCACAACACGGAAATGCTGGACTCCTGGACCTAAAAGTGTAACAGAGAGCGCACAAACGAAACACAGAGGAGAGCTATTTCCTCTTACACATCCCTCAGAGCACTGGTTTACACTTCAGTGTTTCCCCTAGGATCATGGCCTTGGGGGGGGGGGGGGTTGTGGTGTTATGGGTGGTGCGGCAAAACACTCACACAAACACTTCATAGTGTTTATATGTTTCTTTTAATTGCAGTATACCAATATATTATAATGTCTGAACAATTACTGTACAATAACTAAACAACTGTACACTGAACTAAACACTAAACATCAGATTTATTTTAATATGTTAATTATTCACAAAGTGTGCAGCTTTTGTCACTGCAGTGCATCTTTCTGGGCTTCTGAAAGAACATTTCCAGAGCATCTTGGTATGGATAGTCTGAAACTTCTGGCCCATTTATTGAGATCCGCATGCAGGCTGCAAGATGGTCCCCTTGCAGCCTATTGCGAATGTCTGTTTTGACCTGTAAATACATTAACTGTTAGGCTTTAAAAGTGATAACTGATAGTAACAACAGTAAAAATCAACTTAACATAGTGATAGTTTAAAGCAGGAAATGCCATTATATAACTAACTAGCTAGCTATTAATTAAGCAATTTATTTATCATTTCGTTCATTCATGCTTGTGTGTATTTACTTACTTACCAAGATCAGTCTTGTGCAGCCAGGGGGAGTATTTCGCCTCTGACAGCCAAGCTGGGTCAAAACCTGTCGTTCTGTGGTGGCTAGACATTTGCTGCTTGTCAGGGGCAAGACATGCAGCACTTGGGCTTTTTTCTGTACTTTGTTTCGGAGTAGGAAAGCTACACCGGCTGCTGCTCGCAGCAGAACACGTGCTGTCATCGTCACCACCTTGGGAGCGTTTAAAAAACGCGGATATTTTTGCCTGCTGCGACATACTCTCCGACGCGCGGTCTATGTCCGCTGATGGGTGTGTGTGTGCGCGCGCATCGGGGCGGAACTCCGCCGTGCGCGATACGGAGGACAATTGTAAACACGCAAACGTTGAGACAGAAATTACATGCCATCGTATAAATAACATAATGCTATTTAGTTTAATAAAAGAAAAAAGCAAAGACCTGTTATATATAAATTACTTCTGTCGTTATTCGACGAAAATAAAATAAAATTAACTTGACCTTCAAGGGGGGCGGGGGGTGCCGTTTGGGGGGCGGGGCGCTCCCCTAATATAATGGTAAGGGAAACACTGCACTTTAATATTTGCAACTTCTTATGTTTGGTTGAATCTCACATCAAAACAGAATGCTACGAGTATAATCAATCATGAAGAATTGAGAAGAGTTATAGGTCATAGTTTCAAATAGTACACTTATTCTAGCATGATGGCTTCTACTGTCTGAGTTCATACCGATTCTTTAAATAATTATATGATTAATCATTAACAATTTTCGCTATAAACTAATGAAACTCAAGGGTTAATGCTGAGACCACACTGCTGAAGGAATAATGATTCTTCACAAGTCAAACTCTGCCTTTATAACAGAATAACAAATCTCTCTGCTTCGTGTTCTTAACTGTTATCTGAGAGCTATTTCAGATGAACTCAGAATGGGGAATTTTCAACACTTGTTTCTCACACCGTGACCAGTAGCTTTGTTCCAGATCCAGATTGTTTAGAACCTTGTCAAATACCAATGATAGTTATATAACGATATAAAGAGCACATCCAAATGAATCATGTGTACAACTCAAGGCCGCGGGCCAGATGTGGCCCACCATGTAATCTAATGTGGCCCGCGAGAGCTTAAAAGTTTTAAGTGTCTAAAAAAACGAGAATGAAAAAAACTACATTTCCCACAATGCCTTTGGCTACGGTAGCCGCAACGATGTTTCCGCATCCATACTCACAAGTGCAAACAGCAGAGCTGCCAACTCACACATTGAACGTAAGACTCTCGCATTTGAGCGATCTCTCACGTCACACCTCCGGTTTCTCACGCCAAAATACATTTCAAGATGTGAAATGGGCGGAGCTAATAGTTTATCTGTGATCTGTTTCTGGAGCCTGATGATAAAAGATGATGATCGAAATGCATCGTCTTCAGTCTGTGAGGGTTTTTTCGCTAAACAAATGACAAAATGCTATTTTTCTTTATTCACTTGGACAGTTTGATCCTTCATTAATGGAGTTATGTGGGTTTTCATAAGCTGACAAAAATCAAAAGGATTTAAATTAGAACAACAAGCATACAATTGTTTCTATGTAACTGAATTGTCACTTGAATAAGTTATAAATAATGAGTTATTTAACATTAAGGAGTAGTTACATTTATTTTACATTACATTCCATTACATTGTTTTACATTCATAAGTTACATCTGGCCCTTTGAGGACAGCCATTTTGGTAATGTGGCCCTCGGTGAAAATGAGTTTGACACCCCTGCTATACATTAAGATCTAAATTGAATATAATTGAATATAAAAAAAAACTATGAACCCAATACTGAAGAATAAATAATATTCATCAAAACACGTGTTTACAGAAAGTCGTCATTTACATCTCACATGTGTAGAAAGCATAAAGAATGCTCCCCAGTTGGCATCAACAAGATGTACAGGGAAACTCGCCCTCAGCCTCCAGATGACAATGCCAGTACAGATGATTCAGAAAACACATACGAAGCTATGCCAACGACGAGTGACGTGACGTGCCAGAGAGTGATAGTGTTATTTCAGAAACATGTGTCTCTTTTACCACTGTTAATTCCTGCGTCAACTATACAGACTATTGTTGAGGAAATGTGCATGAGTTAGGTCAAGCCTATACAATAACTACATTAAGTTCTTTTTTTAAAAAAAAAAAAATTATATGAGCCATATCAAATGAAGCAGTCTCTAAAATCTGTGACTGCATTAAAGAGTCAGATTTGCATGTGTTTCGTCCAGCTAGCTGTTTGTGATCTTTAGTATGTTTTGTATATACCTTCCCATGCAGACTTGTGTTATAAAATGCACAACATCATTATGACCCCACATAAAAGATTGGCTGTGTATGTTTGTATATTTAAACATGTGTGTATGTGTGCAGGAATATACAAACTGCAAGAACTGTTCTGCATGAACTAGAACAACGGTGTTTGTCTGGGTAGATGCTCTGTATATATGTGTGTTGTGTAAAAACAAACAGAATGGGACAAAAAGAAAAAAAAGAGTCAGATTTGTTCTCCGCTTGTCATCAAGGACAACTAAGAACTACATACTCTAGAAACCAGACATTCACAAAAATGTGTAATTACACAGAACCCAAAAGGTGCCACTGGGAATGGATGAAAACATGATGCAAAAATGTGCTAACTACGTACCAGTGTCAGAAATCCTGAAGAGCTTTTTAAAGTCACCTCTAGGCAGGAATACACTGTCACAACAGTTTGGAGTTCCTGATGTAGAGGTTTTTACAGATTTATACAATGGACAAAATTTGATCTGATCTTGTACGAAGATGGGTTCTGCTAAAAAGGTGCACAAAGTTCTTGCGGTCTATGTTTCATTAGCAAATTTGCCCATTTTATTTGCGTTCAAATACTGATAATATGTTTTTAGTCTTGTATGTGAGGATTACTTTAGGCATTTTGGAATAGCCAACGTTTTCTCAGAGTTGTTGGCAGATCTGAAATCCTTGGGGACAGATGGAATACATGTAGATGGACAGTCTTTAAAAGGGGGTCTTTACTGCATTGCTGGGGATAATTTGGGTTCTCATTGCATAGGTGGGTTTACAGAGAACTTCAGCCACTTTGAATATTTTTGGAGGTCCTGTTAAATCATAAGAAGTGAGTTTTGGCAGATCCGAATGTCTGTGCTCCTCTATACCAAGGCTGCATTTTTGGTATTAAAAGTAGCAAAATGCCATTACATTATTGTCATTAAAAAACAATAGCTTTTCCATTTGTATATATTCCAAATTATATTCCTGTGATAAAGCTGAATTTTTAGATTGGTTGTGCAGGCCTTTTTATGATACATTTCTCCTTTAATCCTTTAGTATTCCGTAGTTAACTGTATATTTAGAGTTTGGCATATCAATTGCAGTTTGAGCAAACTGAATTTTAGGAGGAATACAAAAGAGACCTTAAAAGTGTAGCCTGACGGAACAAGAGGGTAACGACGATGATGTTCAGAGTAGAATGGCTCATCGCAATGTCTCCCGTTTCTCCTAATGACCACTCTGACTCTAGTTACACCAATGATTGAAGACCTAATACCAGGGCTGGCCCTGTACATCTAGGGGCCCTAAGCAGGACATTTTGTGGCCCTACCTTACAATGAAATAATGAAGTATTGTCTTGACAAACCATCAAATACAGTGGTACCCTGAGATACGAAACTAATCTGTTCCAGGGTAACATTTGTATCTCTAACATTTCGTATCTTGAGTTCGATACATGTAAAACGCCAATTCGCTGCAACGGCTCTTAGAAAAAGCAGTATAAGTAGATGAAAAAAATGGAAAACCAGAGAAAAATCAAGTAACATTTCTTCAATCCTTAAATATACACATTGTTAATTTAATAAATGATAATAAAACAGAATAAAACACATGCAAAATACGTAATATGTACACAAATGTGAAACTTACCTTGAGTGAAGCCATGTGTCGGAGCAGGTGGAACAGATGGCAGAAAACATTATAGCACTACGTATGGAAGTTAACTTTCTCAAGATATTTTACGAACACCAACACGGTTTCAAGAGCAAGCATAAAGAATACCGAGCGTGTGAGAAGGGATGGAGAGACGCTTCTGAAAGCGCCTCACATGGTTTCTCTACGTTGTGCTACAGAATATTTGTTATAGTAATCTATACTTAATGTTTCGCTCAATTTAAAACTGATTTAAAGTGTTTTAAGGTGAATCAGCCGCTTAAAGCACACTTTCTTCAAAGTGGAAAATGGAGCAAAAATGTTTGTTATTGTTCGTATCTCGAAGCAAAAAATTTCCTGCGAGACCTTGCGTATCTCGAACATTTCGTAACTTGAAGCAGTCGTATCTCGGGGTACCACTGTATATACAATCTAATGTATACCCCGAAAGGGAATGTGTGGGCAGGTGAATGAATGAATGAATTAATGTCCCGAAATATTTAAGAATGGAACCTTCTCATGAAGTGATTTTTTTTAAACAATTTGTCTGTACAGAAAATAGTCTTAAGAAATTAAAATAAGTCAGGTTGAATGCCATTATTTAGCTATTTTTAATATAATTTATGGTTTAACTCTTCTATTTCATACACTATACCCTCACATCATGGATGTAGCGAAAGCTTCTGAAGTTAATATTTAATTTTTCAATAAAGACCCAGGTTAGATCTCTAACCTCAACATGATGTTACCACTTCAAAATCACCATACCAAAAATTACCTTCAGTTTGTTTCTTCTCATTCTTCTCCTTTTTTTCTCTGCTCCTCAAGGGTAGATTTCATTTTCTTTTCATTTTTGCGGTTCTAATTTACTAAGTAAATAAAAATCCAGGGAAGGGTTTTTGGCAGGAGCAATTGTCCCATTTATATTATTATTAACAGCAGCGTGCTTTGGGAGCCTCCTAGCGGTGGCGGGGCTCCTAGCAGCCGCTTAGTTCGCTTCTGGTAGTTACAATAAAGATTCGATACAATGATAAACAGTGTAACATACTCGATTCAACCTTCATTTTAGTAAGAGAGTGTTTTTTTTTTTTTGGTGTATTTACTATTCCTGCAGATCTTCTGGATACTTTAGGCGACATTCTTCCCAGTCTCCAGGAGGACAACATCACAGTTTGGTGTATGAATCGAGGGCCTTCTCATCCCGGAGTACACAGCCTGCTGGATAAGCTTGAGATTGCTACAGAAGAGCCCATTCCAGCTGAGCGCAGGGCCGTCAGCTGCTTGAAAACCCCCACACTCTACATCTTCACATCAGGAACTACTGGTAAGTGTAAATCTTTTGTTCATCTCTGCCTCACTCCTACTGTGTGCAGTCCAGTTTTTCAGGAGACTCTACTGACCTTGATGAACGGGTTTGGGGTGGTCAGTTTAGTGTGACTAGAGAAGTACAACTATCTAAATTGTCCAGTTTATGTTTAATGTTTCAAGCAAATCTAGTATCACATCCATTATTGAAAAAATACTATGTATTTCAACTATTTTTTTTTATTATTAACCCTCTGAAGTCTTTGGTTTGTTTGTCATGCATGGCAGATGAGTCTACTAAAGACTTTTTCAGAGACGTTGCACAGGAAACATAGCATGTAGAAACACAGGAAAGAAATAGTGCGCCAATAATCTTTTCTCCGGATTTTTAAAGATTATTTTTGGCTGTAGCCTTTATTGATGTTTTTAATGAACGGAAAGGACAGTAACAGGAAATTAGGAGAAGAGAGAATGGGGTGGCATGGAAAAGACAATTGGCGGGCTCGGGATTCGAACTCGCGTCAGCCCTGTGCAAACCTGCGCATTACCACTACACCACTCCACAGGACTTCTCCAGATTTTGTCACACAGCTTCCTGTGATCAGCCGTTAATAGTATATAACCGCTCAACCTCCATGATTTTTTCGTGTGTTCTTTGATTTCTTCTCTGTCGTTGTCTTCTTCGTTACTGTTTCCCCCCTGTGTGGCGTGGACTGAATCTGTTGTACCACAAACGCCATCTTCAGGCAGGTAGCATCATTGCATTAATATTACCTCGACCCAGATGACAAGCACCCTGCTGAGGTGGGATCTTAATTCATTTGGTCCTCAATGCAGAGCAAGCTCTGGACGTCTAAGGGGGAGGGGCTGCAGTCGCCAAGCGATGTGCCGGTCATGTGACTTCAGTTTGTCACTGCTTCTCCGTAATACATTAATGCAATTTGTTAATAGAATTAAAAAAGATATTTTATACAAATAATATAGTAAATAATATATAAACAAAAGTGTTTTTTGCTTTGAAACCGGGTTTAGCCCTTACAGGCAGTGGTGTAGTAGTGCATGTTAACGTACATAACAAGACATTTAACATAAGTAGAATTTCGATTAAATCTAGATAAAACATTTACATACTTGCAAACGTTCATTTTAACTCAAAACTTGTGTTAATGACCACATGTGACAATGTGTAGCTCTTCTTTGTTGACATACTTGCTGACGCGCATAGCTCCTCCTTGTAAGACGTTAGTCCCTCCCATTGTGGGGAGGGACTCTCATTGGTGTGTGGAGGCCTTTAGGCTACGTTCAGATTCCGGCCCAATGTGACCCAAATTTTTTTGCCCATATGTGACCTGTATCTGGTTTGTTCATGAAATTCTGAACAGCTCAATTCCCATTTTTTTTCAAATGCGACCCAGGTAATTTTCATGTTTGGTCCAATTTTTATTAGTAATGGGATATCATTAAAAAGCATTAAGACCAGCAGTGTGAACAATGTGACATTTGGAGTCAATGCATGGATGCTACATAACATGCTTTAAAATAAATTCAGAAAAAATCACAAAGACGTTAAGTCTAAGTGTCTGTCTTTACCCATCAATGAACATGCTGCAAAAAAACAATCAACATGCTGAACTTCGTTTTGAGCTATAATCCGTTAATTTTGTATACTAGATTGAACCGAGGAATTTGCATTTATCTCGAAACTTCATTTAATTTGTTTTCAAACATTGTGACTGTATTGATTCTTAGAAATCCAGTTCAACACTGTATTAACCCTAATTCACAAAAACACACAAAAAAATCGCGAAAGAAAATGGCGTCTTCAAACACGGATGATGACATTCGGATTATCTCTCTTTTGCAAAAAAAAAATCTGGACATGAAAGGCCCAATTTCCCTCCCCGGGAAGTGATGTGCCATCCACAAAGCAATGCTTTCTTTCTTGATATTCAGAAACAAACATGCTAGTCAGAGGGAAACTCAGAGCTAGCAACATACAAATGGGTAACGTCAATAAATGACGTTGGTATAACACATTCGAGGCTGATCCCAGACCCTAATAGGCAATTAGAAAGTGTTGATATACTTTGAGTAATTACAAATTCACTTAACTTTTGAGTATATTTGGTACAACCAAAGGACACTGCAAGGATGGCTGATGAGGATAACCTGTAAGGACACTGAACACGGTTACACGGTAGGGGCAGATTACATTTTTTTAAATTAAGTTCTTTTTATCCTTTTGCTAGAATGATTTTACTCACAAAATAAAACAAGACCTTATTTCATTGATAATTTAATTGTTTATTAAACTTGTCATGTTAAAGTGTGTTACTTGGAGGAATCAGCCAGCTGTAATCTCTTTATTATCTAGTCGCACATCCCATGCTAAACCCGCAAATACAACACTCACATCTACGTTGACAATCAGACAGTAACTTTGCATACAAGTCATGAATATGCAAATCCGAAGTGAGCATCATAAATTGAACAGGGTAAACTAGTTATTGGTTCATTGCTGCTTGAGCATCAGAAGTGCGAAGAAACGTATTGTAATTGCTCAGAGTAATATTGTTTCGCAGCTTTCTGCGCAATTTCAATGTCCTAAATATGCTCCAAAAGTCACAGAATTTCACAGACCCTCTGAAAGTTTATATCTGACTGTGGTTCGAAAAGTGGCAAAATTCAACACATGTATAGGGTACCAAGTGTAGCATCCCCCTGAAGGACTCTCAAAACTGATTCTTTTGTCCTTACAAACTCCTTGCTTAGTTACAAAAGTCACCACCATAAGAGCTGTTTGCTAGCTCGGTGGGTGCTGCTAACCGTTCTGAAGTTACAACAGTCACCGTCCTTAAATGAATGCAACTTCCTGTCCGTCACCAGAGTGAACCTTCAAAATAAGAGTCCTCATTGTTCTCGACAAAAGAAGAAAAAACACCCATTGCGTGAGTAGTTACATTCCCACAGAAAATTCTATTGAGAAAAATACACTAACAGCTAAAGTATTTTCATCGCTTCATGATTCAAAGTCAATAATGTCCCACTTAAATATAAGTAATGTAGTGAAAGTGACATTAGGACCAAGCATGGAGTGACCCAATTTGTGCTCTGCCATTAACCCATCCAAGTGCACACACACAGCAGTGAACAACTCATCCCACCTTCATCTCCCAGTGGAGTTGGGGATCGAACCAGTGACCTTTTGATCTCCAGTCAATCACTTTATACACTAGGCCACGAATGCCCATATTATGTTTCCAAAATAGAAGTTTTTTACATTTTGTTAAGAAAACCTCTAAAAATTGCCACTTTTGCATATGTCATACTTCAACAAACTCCTCTTAGAGATTTTAACTGTTCACCTCCATACTCCATCAGTCTTATCTTAAGGTATGTTGAACTGCATTCACTTTGGTAAACTATGTGCGCACGGCGGATGTCGAAAGTCGATATTTCGACATCCTCTCTCAGTTAGAGCGCCACTAGGTAGTCAAAGGAAATAGAACATTTAACATTGATAAGATACTTCTTTTAACTAATATTTACATGTGACAAGAATATTGACCAAAACAAATACAGGAAATTATTCTGACAGCGCCACGATTTTCGTTATTTAATGTGCCTCTATTGTTTAATAATAGTGATAGCTCTCATTTGAATACGTCTCGTAAAAAGAAAATTGGTCATAGTGCATATTGTAAAAAAACAGCCAACGAGAGGTGATGTCGGGGGAGGTGCGAGAGGCCTTTGATCGCTTGAATTGTTTCATATTTTAACAGGAATCATAATAATTCAGTTCACCTTTTGCACAGTGTGTAGTTTGCTGCATTCTCACAACATTAAAGTCATATGAAGTTTACAGATGTAAGGTTTTGAGAATTTAAAAACAATCATATTGCTCCTCAGGTTTTTACTAATTCACAGTTTATCAAAACAAATTGAGACACTAATGTTTTTTTCATGGTGCGTTTAACGGTTCCAGGTCTGCCCAAAGCAGCCGTCATCACACATTTGCAGTCGCTGAAGGCAGCTGGGGGATTCTGGGTGTACGGTGGAACCAAAGATGATGTCATCTACACACCACTTCCTCTCTATCACAGTGCTGCGTCACTTGTGGGCATCGGCGGGACCATTGAATTGGGTAATTGTGTTAAACTAATATTTAATAATGCTGTTGGGTGTTTCCAGTTTTTTTTCCAGTCTCTAACGTGCTCTTACCCGTACTTCAGATACTGACGCCTACCAAACACAAGCAGCCACATTGATCATTTTCTTCTCAAAACAAATTTTGTTAAATAAATGCTAATTCTTCATGCTTCTGCTCCTCTCGCTGCTCTCCCTGCTCCTCTTATTGTTCTTGCTGCTCTTCCTGCTCCTCTCATTGCTCTTGCTTTATTTACTGCTCCTCCTCCTCTCACTGCACCTGCTCCTTTCATTGCTTTTACTGCTCCTTTTACTGCTCTTGTAGCTCTGCCTACTTTTGCTCATCTCCCTGCTCTTGCTGCTCTCCCTGCTCCTGTTCCTTTCACTGTTCCTGCTGCTCTCCCTGCTCCTCTCACTGCTCTTGTTGTTTTCCTTGCTCCTTCCCGTCTCACTGCTCCTGGTCCTTTCACTGCATCTCTCACAGCGCCTGATCATTCAGAGCCTCATCCAGACATGATAGTTTTTATCTTTTCCTGTTTCCAAAAACATGACTCCTCAAAGTCCTCCTTTACTGGGTAACTATAAATGTAATAGAAAACTCTTCCACTGAGACTAAGCCAGACTGGAATCAGCTCAATTTACCAAATATAAATCAGCTGTGGGGCGGCACGGTGGCACAGTGTGTAGCACAATCCCAATTCCCCCACAATCCCAAAAACACGCGGTTAGGTTCATTGAATAATCTAAATTCCCAATAGTGTGAATGTGTGTGTTGCCCTGCGATGGAGCGGCGAACTGTCCAGGGTGTACCTGTTTCCAACACGCTTATTCCCTTTTTGGGTCACCAGGGTCTGCCAGTGCCTATCTCCAGCACACATTGGGCGAGAGTCGGGGGTACACCCTGGACAGGTCGCCAGTCCATCTCAGGGCAACATTCACTCTCACATTCACACATAAGGGAAATTTAGATTATTCATTTAACAAGTTTTTGGGATTGTGGGGTCACAGGGAGCTTCGGACTGACAACCTTCTAACCGGAAGGCCACAGTGCTACCCACTGCGCCACCCAAACTCTAAACAAAATGTGGAAACTGGACAAACGCATGTTAGCGGCTAAAAAAAACTGTAATGCCTCAATTCTTAAAGACACGCTGCTGGAGCAGGGCCATCTTTCATTTCTGTCTCATTTTTTTGTGTCGTAGGTGCCACCTGTGTCTTAAAGAAGAAGTTTTCCGCCTCTCAGTTCTGGAGTGACTGCAGGAGACACAACGTCACCATTTTTCAGTACATAGGAGAGCTGTGTCGATACCTGTGCAATCAGCCGGTGGTACGGTACTATCATCTCAAACTTACACGTATCTCTCTGTGCTCTCAGGAAAGAGGAACTTCAAATTGTTCCTCTACTTATAAAAATACAGACTGCACAGTGAAATAGAAAAGTCCAACCTTTAATTCAAGCACAAAACTTAAAAAAAATGTTAGATTTAAAAAAAAAAGAATTACCGTAGATTAAAATGTGTTTTCCTTAGCACGAAAGTGGTTTGATGAAAATCTAAATGTTCGGTTCTAAACTTTCATAGAGCACCTCAAAGATAAATATTTCAAATCCAGATTTAAACCTTTAACGATTTATTTTAAAATAATTTTTTTCTCCAAAAAACTTCATGGGACGTTTTTTTATTATTTTTATTTTTTTTAAATGAAATGGCATCAATATTAAACTGTGTCAGAACCCACACACAGATATTGGACGCACTGCTTTGAACCTGCTGCCCGCTCAACTGGGTCCACGTCCAACAGTTTCCACTGGACTTTATTGATTGGATCAGCTGGACAACAGCCCGATTCTTTTCGGTCTTTATGGAATGATTATAAAACGATTCAAACATTGCGCTGCAGATGTCTTGAGCACCTCGCCATGCTGGGTGTAATGGAGTTATGGCGTGGTGGGGAAAAACTGGTGTTCAGAATAAGACCACATTACACAGCAATTGCTGCATTTGAATAAAATTCATCTGGGCTTTTCAAGTGTGAAAAAAATACAAGCCAAAAATTTGGTTTTGGAACCAATTTATTTTAAATGTATTTTACATGAAACCATGTGTGCCACAATTATCGCAATGCTTTGCACAACCCCCTTTTGCCACCCAATCTCCTTCTATAACATCTCCCAATGGTTGGAGAAGACAAAGTGGGATTTTAACCATTTTGCTTTGCACAGCTTTTCCAGATCATCCATGATCGGAGGACTCTCTCTTATATACTCTTTTTTTTTGTTAAGTTCACCACACGATTTCTTAGACCATAGGAGGAGCTTTATTTTGTGTTTATTGACTTGTCGTACCTAGATTTTGCCATGTGGTTTTGGCCATTGTCCTGCTGAAAGTCCCAGTAATGACCGATCTTTTTTATGTTTTGCTGTTAAATGTCTTTTAACGTATAGTTACACTATTATTCTTTTTATTTGTATAATTAACACTAAACAAAGATCATACATTAACTCGATTTCACCACAAACAGGTGAGTTACTGTTAGTTTTTTAGTAATGTTTATTTTTCTGGCTAAAAAAGATTGTTGGTTAAATTGTACCAACCACTATATTGTTTTTGTTTAGGAATGAATATCTGTTTAGAAATAAAGAAAATTTTTTTTTAAACGTTCAGTTTGAGGCCTTGAACGCTTTGGCTCCAGCATGTGCAAATACAAGCAGATATGATGTAATCTTAAACCAATTATACCAGTCACAGTCCTGCTAACTCCACATTAAAGCCTTCGTTATTCCTCATGCTTCATTACTTTAGCCTGGGATCAAGGAGTCCGGAAGCATCCGTTCACAGTAGAGTGTGTCTTTGGTCACGCAGACAAACCCATGCCAAGTACTCAGTGAATCTATGAAAATGAACTTTTGGTTTGTGTGCAGTTATGTCATGATTTAATGGCTGACTGACAGACTGCTCTTTTGTTTCCGGTTCTTATTCACTTTTCAGAATAGCAGCTTGTCCCACAGTCCCTCAAAGATCTCTTTGTGCTCGTTCCCTGACGTGGCTGGAGAGTCAGTCACACTGTTTTCATCAGAGTGCTCATGACAAACCAGTGTGCAGACAGACATGGTGGATGTGAACTGTCATGAGCAACTGCACATCGCTTAGGAAACCGTAATGTTGTGGTGGGGGGTTCAATAATCAAGATATGCTGCCAGTCGAGTGATGATGTTTTACTGGCTGCACACTGAAACAGGAGCAGTTCTGCTGGTTTGACTGGCTCTAGTTCAAACTCATCTTTTCTCTGTGAACAAGTAAAATGTTTAATAAGTGTGGAAACTAGTTTTTCAAAAACACGATCAAGGCCTATTTCCAAAGCATCACCCAGTTTCCTTTCAGTTGTACACTGCGACGTTTGTCGAATGTTCGATTGTGGCAGCCATGATCTGACAGTGAGATTCCTCTGAGGGGCTAGACGGCTGCGGCCCTACCTCTTGGCACCAGACTCTACCTTCTTGCGGCTTATTGGTCACCTTACATGGGCTACATATGTTCCCCTTTGAGCTACTTCAGGCAGCAGAGTCCTCTTTCTCTTGCTGGCTTTGCTCTCCCTTACGAGGGTGGGAGATCTCCAGGCACTATCTGGTTCACGAGTTCTGTCTGGAATTCAGACCTGGAGATTGCCTGGGGGTGATCAGACCCAGGCCCGGATTCCTGCCCCGGTTCTTATCCCCAGGCCAGGGGCTCAAGGAGTCCCATAGAAGTTGTTACGGCCTTAGCAGCCTACCGTTCTCAAGTTTAGTGTCTGACTTTATGAAAGAACCTCGGCCATGGCCTTTTCGAGCGGTTACTATAGTATAACAATGGAATTGGACGACTGGAAGGGAATGTCTCAAGTCATTTGCATAACCCCTGCTCACTGAAGGAGGGAACGGAGACTTCATTTTGCTTTGCCATGTCCTTTAGGTCAGTGAATAAGGCGCAGAGAGGTAAGCGTGGGGTTCGACTCCTTTAAAAAAAATCACAGAATGAGTGTAGGCTCCCGCTGTGGTTATATGATGTCGTTAACTATACCATAAAAAATGCCAAGCAAAATGCATTATTTTATGGAACATTTAAAAAAAATGTCAAAAGGCAAATGCTGTTATTTTCCTGATTGTCTGTGTAATTTTACAATAAAATTCCGTAAATAATACAATACCTGTAGTAGTTTTACAGGACAATGCCAGTATTTTACAGGTTTACATAAAATAAAAAAAAACAGTCGACATACGATAGTTTTCACAACTAATAGCCTATATCTTCTAAAAAAACGTGTCACCAGATTACACGCAAAGCAATACAGTGGTACCCCGAGAAACGAATGCTTCGAGTTACGAAATATTCGAGATACGAAAGGTCTCACGGGAAATTTTTTGTTTCGAGATACGAAGAAAAATTTGGGATACAAACAATAACAAACATTTCTGCTCTATTTTCCACTTGTTTGTCTCATGTCGCCATGCGCTTCCGGGTCCTTGCGCTCCTTTCTCCCTTAAAGAAAGTGTGCTTTAAGCGGCTGATACGCCTTAAAAATCAGTTTTAAATCAAGAGAAACATTATGTATTGATTACCAGTAATGTACTATAACAAATGTTTAGAGTCAAGGTGTAAAATAAAGTTTATAACATGGAAAGTGCTGTTCTGTAGCACACTGAAACCCAGTGACGTGTTCTCAGAAGTGACTGGCTCTTTTTTACATATTATTTTGCTTGTATTTTATTGTCATGTATGTGTTGATTTAAGGATTGAAGAAACCTTACTTGATTTTTCTCTAGCTTTCTATTTTTTCATCTAGTTATACTGTTGTTTCTGAGAGCCGTTGCATGGATTAGGCGTTTTACATGTAAAACTGTTCGTTCAAATTGTTCGACATACGAACGTCACCCTGGAACGGTTTATATTCGTATCTCGGCGGTACCACTGTACTATTAAACACATTTTGGCACAATTCCTAAAAAAGCTTTTACCCCAACACTTTAAAGTTGCTTGTAAGATGTTTCTGTCAGGATTGTAAAAATATTGGTCTTGTGTTTGATTAGGCAGAGAATGAGAAGGATCACAAGGTGTTCATGGGTGTAGGGAACGGGCTCCGGCAGGATGTATGGAGAGACTTCCTACAGCGTTTTGGGAAGATCCGTATGTGTGAGATCTACGGCTCGACCGAAGGAAACCTCTGCTTCATGAATCATGTGGGCAAGATCGGAGCTGTTGGCCGTTCCAATTTCTTTTACAAGGTTAGTGGCTTGGCTTCTAAACAGAATGTAATCTGGGGTCAGAACAGGTCGTCAGATGTAAAGGACAACAAACAGACCAGGAGGTCATGGTAAATGTTTGAATTAGACTATAGAGGATGTGTCCCCACGTCACGTACTGAGTATACAACCAAACAGTGATTTCAGCATCATTGACATGAATGAATTCTGAAGCAGGGTCAATGGCCAGACGTACCAGGGTTTTGTTCAAGCTGTTCTTGTTTGATTTGTTTAAATGATGATTGCAGGTCCAGGTTTAAACATCACAGTAAATGATGATCCACAGTCGATCACTAGAAGAGACAGAGATAAAGCAGAAACAATGCTGAAAAACACAAACATTTTGTTGAATTATTTGTTTTGGCTTTGATTTTACTAAAGAAATCTACAAAATAATTAATAAAGCATTAGGATAAGAGGACCATAATCTAAACTGAAGTTAATTGGGAAAATTCGGCCAAGACTAGTTTTCCAAATGATGTTTCTAAATGACGTCTACCGTGTCGTGCTGATTCGGACGGGATTAACAAGTGTCGGCTTGCAGTCTTCAAGCGCACTGATGAAAGAGACAAACTGAATATTTTCAAGTTATTTTAAGGCAATCTTTTTTTAAGTTTTATTTTGGGTTTTTTAGCCTTTAGGAAAGTGCAGGAAGTGAATTGGCCAATATGTGTCGTGCTCACTGTCTTCTACGCCACCGGAGCATGACAACACAATCTTTATTCTATTTTTAAAAAAACGACTCTGAGCACCTTGTTGTATCAAATTCACTGAAAAACAGACTTTTCCAGCAACTTTTGACTGTGAATGGGGATTGACAATGAAAAATTTGGATACACAGACACAAATCACTTTTGAAAAAAATATGATGCGTGTCTGATCTAGGACCACATATGAAACCAACATGGGAAAAAATCCATGTACAAATCGGATACAGGTTGCAAATGGCCAAAAAATCAGATTTGCAGTCTAAACTATGTGTTACTACCACATTGTGGCGGATGATGGAGAGTAATTTGAAAGTTTCCAGTAATTTTCTGATAGTTCCTCAGAAGTTCTTTGTTTCCTAAGATGCAAAACAGAGATTTACTGCATATTTAAGGGGGAATAAGCCAGATATGGATTCTTTTCACTTACAAAGAATGGCGAAATCTGTCATTTTCTTTGCAGGTTCCCCTGAAAGTCTCTTCTAAGGTTTTTAAATGAATGTCCATTTTGTTTCCTATATGCAAACAAAAATCCAATCAATGATTGGTTCCCGTTCATCGACAAGTGCTAATGTTATAGGAGCCAAACAATAACATCATGTGTCATTGAATTGTAACAGTTGTATGAGGTGGCATCATCGTCATTTAAATCTGTTGTTTGGGAACGTTTTACATTTGCTGTCAAATAATGAAGACACAGAAGAAAAATGAACGGTTAACAAAGAGCCAGATTTAATTAGACGAAAGGAAATGCATCAAGCATGATACACAGGTGACCAAAAAGCAAAACAACACCCCTACAGACAGATTACAGTACTACAATGTTACTTAGGATTGCTTTTTATTGCTAAGGTAATTCATTGTTTATTTCAAGGGTTGTTGTATACACTGAGTCTTCATTTCTAAATATATTTCAGTACATTAAGAATGAGTAAATATTGATGTTTGTGGCAGAAAAATAAAGGGAGTTCTATCACATATTGTCATCTACCTCATGTGATTCATAGAAAGGTTGATTGAAAGGAATTTTCTAATTTGCTTAGCCATCAAAACCAAACCGAACCATGGATAACCACCAAGAATTGAGCAAGACAAACAAAAAGATGCAACATAAAAGAAGACTATGTCAGAAAGCTGGAGCATGGGATGGTGGGAAATGAAGTTGTTGTACAATCCAGGTTTTGTTAGAGCACAGATCAAAGCTAATACATCTTCAGGAGCTTAGCTGTACAGTGAACCCTCGCTACTTCGCGGTTTGACTATCGCGTATTCACGACTTCGCGGATTTTTTCCATTACGTATGTATATTATAAGAGAAAAAAAGGAGAGTTATGTAAAGGGAGGGTTTTAAAAGTCTGAATACTGAATACCTGTTAAATAAATACTGTAAATATGGTGTCCCTACTTCGCGGATTTTCTGCTATAGCAGCCAGTTCTGGAATCGATAAACAAGGGTTCACTGTATTAGTAACCCAAAAATAAAATGGTATGAAATACTGATTATTTAACACATATTCTACATTAGAGACTGGTGTATGAAATCAACATTCTCTGTATCTTTGAGGCTCTGTGTACAGTACACATGCTCACCTGACACATTGCCGAGCTGTTGCTTAAGCATGTCTTCTGAGCGTTTCACTTAATACATGATCAGTAAGACGCTGCTATTAAGAGGAGCAAAATCTAATCCTGACCGCGCTATTCTTAGAGACCACAGATGGCAAAACCTCCAGGAATATGGTTCACAGCCTTCACCTGAGCAGAGGCAAAACCCAGAAGCCTGTCCTCAAAGTTCAGATGAGAAGACTTTAGACTTTGAGGCGTCTTGGTTTCAGCCGTTCAGACTGAAGTACAATAAATGCCACTGGGAACAAGAAAAAGTGGCTGATCTCAAATCCCATAAAGCAATGTTTATCTATCCCAGCTTTTTGCAAGGCCCAAGAACTCCATTGATTAATGGCACATGACTGACTAAAGCACTACATATGACAGTATTTATACAAAACACCTCAGAAATTCTATGTGCCAGTACTTTTGGTTGATTTTGTTTTCCCCATAAAACTGCGATATATTTATATTTATACTGTAAGATGAACATAATTATGATTATAGCTAAAGATCACAATGTTTTTATACAAGTTTATATTGTTTGAAGATCATCGCTATAGGGGTGTACCATGTAAAAAAAAAAATATATATATATATATATACCGGTATATGGGGGTCTCAACTTAACTTAAAATGATGGTCCTTTTCCTTTTACATTAAACAATGATGGAATCTATCTTCAGAGGTTAAAGCTAATTAAACAAAATCTCCTTAAAAACTTAACGGCCCTTTTCAGAAATTAAATGTAATGTTTATGTATAAAGAAAATGTGTTTTTTTTTTTTTTTTTTAATTTAACTTGGTACATTATACATTATAACATTATTACACAACAACGTGGCTTTTAGCCCCACAATAGAGACGATATTGTTTCCATTTTCATTGCTGGAATTCTGTCAGCATTATGATCATGAAGAAATGGAAATCTATTCCGCACACAAGAATATCTTACCAGAGACCAATTCTTCCGCAAGACAAAAGACCCATCGTATTCACAGAAGGCCTACATGCAAGGCTGAATACTTTGTTCAATATATTATTATATTAGCAGAATAATATTTCTCACCTATCGATCATAGAGAAAGAATAAATTAAAATGCTTCTCACAGTGAGCACACAATCATCCGTACACACTCTCTCTCTCTCTCTCTCTCTCTCTCTTTGTATTTTTAAATATAAAAGTTTCAGGCTGAAAATGGTTTGTGCGTGTACTGAACCAAAAGCTTCGTACTGAATAGTTCAATGCCTTAAAAAGTCTTAAATAATTCATTTTCAGACATATTTGGTTGTTTATCAAAGATGGCTGCCATAGGAACCACACAAAGGTCATTTTTGTCATGTACAAAGGTTTTAAAATTCAAATGATTTAAACAATTGCTAGTTTTACATGAAAAACAAACAATTGTTAGCCAAATAACATTAACATTTCACTATGGATTCGCTCATGAGACAAACTGCTTATAGAGAAGAGCATTTCTAAAAGTTCAGGAAAAGAAATCCATTGTTTTAGTGTTAGATTTCAAGTGTATATAAAGGTCTAATAAGTTACTGTAAATCCCAAACAATGCTAGTTTTAAAAGAAATGTAGACTAACAACATTAAAAATTCACAATACAACCTTGTGTATGACGCATGTTTTGCATTCGCTGATCCTTCAGAAATATTTGGTCGCTAATCGCTAGTTCTCTTCAAGCTTTAGTAACTTTTATTTCAGGAAACATTCATGGGTCAAATTAATTCTGTTCCTTCGTCTACAACTCTGGGATTTTTTTATCTTGATAAGTTTTTTATAGTGAAATACATTTTAGAGATTTATGATTAATAGAGTTTGCTAGATAAACATAAGTATGAGGCAGGTCATAAATTTGATTCTTAATGGTCCTAAAAAGTCTGTGAAACCTGCAGAAACACTGATTACGAATTCACATTTAACTACATCCATCTGTTTATTTTCTTGCTTGTGGGCCTTGAAAAAGTATCTTTAGAAATGTACTGTACTGGTGACATTGTTAAATTTTTATTCAATACACAATAGTTTATCCCAGTTTAGGTGAATCTAGTTCTATTCATTCAAGGTAACAACTGAACTGTCATGATGTTTATTGGGAAAAATGTGACATGTGTTGTCTGAATTGGAAATATAATAACAGAGCTCATGCTAAAGGTTCTATTTGTTCATATCAAACATTCAGATGATGTTTGACTATAACCATGATGTACCTCCTCTTTGAACAACCTTGAGCTCACCTGGTGTTTTATCTGTTCCTGCAGCTGATTTTCAAGTATGATCTAGTGAAGTATGACCTGCTCAGAGACGAGCCAGTGAGAGACGTTCATGGATTTTGTCAGAGAGTTCAGAAAGGTAAGAAGATCTCACACATGAAGCTACTAGAAACAAGGAAAATACAACGACTAAAGGTTACGCTCTTGCCGTTTTCTGCCAGTCAAATAATCCTAACTGAACCAGTTAATCTGGGTGTTCAAGAGAGGCCCACGCAGCTCAACAGCTGAACCATGACGTTATAATATTTCTGCATTTGGTTAAAACTGCAGATTTCCTTCTAAATGACTTAAAAATCTCCTTAAAAATAAATCAAAGCACTAAGTTAAATGCTTGAAGTGAACCTGAGTCATGGTAATGATCAGTAATTATTTATTTTTGCCTCTCAAATCCAAATGTGACATTTAGCTCAACCACTTCTGTAGCCAAGGTTTCTACAGAGTCTTTAGTCTTAATTGTAAAACCCAAAATTTAAGGCTTTAAAAAGTCTTTAATTTATTTAAATTCTATGTCCTGGGTCTTGCAGGTCTTATTTTTCCGACACACTTCATATGGAGTGTGCTTGAGACAGATTTCCCAGCATACAATGCGCAATCCGTCACATTTGGTTGTTTAACAAAGATGGCTGCCAAATTTTGGTGATTATTTTTGTCATTGTGAAACGTGCAGAAACCCTGTTCATCACATCTGTGGCTAAGATTCATAGCCTTCAAATATAAACAATTAAATTGACAGTAAAGTGACATCACAGGAGCAGGATCAGTGGTATCACTATATCACTAAAGCATTACAATATCATAAACATTATAAACATTAGGAGTCCACCATATTACCTGGGGCAAGACACATGCATTTCTTGAGTAGTATAGCCACAAGGAGCGTTGAGTTTATATATAACGTCTGTTGGTCATCCTTTATGTTAATTTTCCTTGGGGACTCTTTGTGCTCATTTAAGAGCTTCTCTTGATGTTCATCAGTTCTAAGTTGAGATAGAGATATGTACAATTGGTTGCTAGGGTAAACAGTTTGATTGCTAGAGATTTGTCCGTGATGTCATAAAACGTTAAGTATGATTTCTCTCTGATATTTCATCTTGACGATATTTTCATTGCCTTTTCCAATGACCATTATAAGTTAATGGTAAATATTTAACCCCTTCTAGAGCACTGGGTTCAAATACATTTGCATACAATCGTTAAACTAAACAGATAGCTTTTTTACCTTTTTTATTTTTAAAATGAAAATCAAACAAATTTATGATATACTGATTATTAATCAGTGTAAGTCTCAAACTTGTGCTTTGATGGAGTCTGCTGTGTCCACAAGGTGTCACTACCACATCAGACCAGAGCTAGAAAATAAATTTAAGTTTACATGGATAACCGTATAGCCTTTAATAGCGATCTTTTTATGACGCTTGCATCAGGCTAATGCCAAACAAGCCAGATGAGTGTAATTATTGAGATCTGTTGACCCTAACATCGCAGTCTGACTTTGGATATGCCTGCTCTAAACAAGACATCCTGGGAACAAATTAGCATTTTTCACCACAGTCTCCCACTATATCTCTGATATGATTCATTTGCATAGCTCAGCATCTTTCTGAACAGAATAGTGTTTGGGTGACATTCTGAGTGAAGTCTGTTCAAATCCTACCTCCCTCAAGTCCAGACTTGTCTGTTATTTTATTTTCTTTGTGACCAGATCTCATAAAAAGCACTTCTGTCAATGTCTTCTGATTATTCATTAGCACATCTAAAGTCTAACGATGCTAGTTTTATGGAAATTCACAGATGAGCTCTAAAGACCCTAAAACATTTAATTAACCCCTTCACATCACGGTCACCTTGTTTCAGGTGATCACTCAGTTAAGTCTAAAGCCACGGTCACATTCATTGACTTGAATGACAACATAACCAACAATGTGAAAATGGAAGTTCCTGTCTACATATTGCATCACGATTGGAGAGATCACACGAGTGAGCTTTTTGATTACTCAATATGAAGTAAATGTAACTTTTTCAGACATCGATGACCAAGAAGAAATCAAAGAACACAATGCTTTTTATGCTGTGGGTGGCTGATCACAGGGAGCTGTTTGACAAAAATATGGGAAAAGTGAGGATTTGTGGTGCACTATTTCCTGTTCTCTGTGTAATGTTGCAATGATAATGTGGAATGAGCACCACAGCTTTCATTGGTTGTTTTCCTTGTGAAAAACTGTGGTTGGCACCATTCGTTCGGTGAGATGTGTAATGTGGCGTTGGCGTCCATGGTTTTTGATGGACGCCAAGGTCCATGGTTTATGACGGACGCCAAGGTGGATTGGAGCACAAATTTTCTGGCCAAAAACTGGTATTTAAAGGTATTGAGAAGCCATTCGAAGATTTGTGCGAATCTCACTTCGGATCGGTGTGTAGAGGCGTTTAGTCTGCCAAATGGTTTTGCATGACCATTGGAATCATGGATAACTATTTAACAGAAATAAGACAACACAAAACACTGTATTCATGTGGATTGTTAAAGACAAAAGGACGAATGTTCTAACCACCAATAACCATGCTTTCTGCTGTCGATGCACAGGGGAGACAGGGCTGCTGCTCTCGAAGATCTGCAGTCAAAGTCCATTCTTCGGTTACGCCGGCAGCAAACAGCTAACGGAGAAGAAGATTCTCAGAGACGTCTTTGTCAAAGGGGATGCTTACTTCAACACTGGAGACTTGATGGCCGAGGATGAGGAAGACTTCATCAGCTTCAAAGACAGAGTGGGAGATACTTTTAGGTAGAGACCACATGACTTTTACCAACTGATTTATTTTAGAGCCTCGATAATTAAAGTAAATGCTTGCTTTGTAGATGGAAGGGTGAAAATGTGGCCACCACTGAAGTGACCGAGATACTGGGACTGGTGGATTTCATTCAAGAAGCCAATGTGTATGGAGTTCATGTTCCAGGTACTGTTCTTGTTGATCGGCCCAAGATTCTGCATTAATAGACCAGATTTCATCAAACGTTCAGAGTAGTAGAGCGTATACAAGAGTTCATCTCCTGGACATTTTCCATCAGTTTTCACTGCACTGAAGCTCTTCTCTCTCGCTTTGCTCTGCTCCTCTGGCCCTTCCTTTCCTCTTGTGACCAGTTGAGAGCTTCATGTGCCATCAGGCTTGACTGGCTCTTGAAAAGCCAATCTGCAGCCGAATACAATGGGATGTTTTCACCCAGGGTTTCCACAGGGTCATAAAAAGTCTAAGGCCTTAAAAGTCTTCACTTTAACTAAATTCCCTGGTCTAGGTCTTAAATAATTTTCACAGGTCTTAATTTCCAGACACACTTCAGAGTGTGGTTCTCAGATTTCCCAGCAAGCACATCAAGAACCAACACATTTGGTTGTTTAACAAAGATGGCTGCCATAGCAACCACTAATAAACTACTTTTTGTAATTTCTAAAGGTTTTAAAATGATAAAAACCATCACTTTATGTAAGAAATACAAATATGTATGAAAATGTGATTGAAATCACTTAGGAAATTGATAGTTGTAGATGAACAAATGTTAGTCGTAGAACAGTGACAATTCACAGTGCAAAGATTCTTTATAAAAACACAGCATTTTTAAAAGTTGCAAAATTAAGAAAAATTTTGAGCATGTATAGGTATGAATAAGTTACTGTAAATCCCCAAAAACGCTAGGTTTAATGTTATTATTTTGACTAAAAATATTATTTTATTATTGATGACATTTTACAAATGACCAAAGGTTATGCGATTATTGATCTTTCAGAACCATTTGATTGGTGTTAACTAATGATATTTCAGGAAACAAAACGTTAACGTGTCCAAATTATTCTCTACCTAATCAAAGACTGGGACTTTTTAAAATCTTGATAAGATGGTGGAGAAAATCGTCACAATTCTTCAAGCTCCAGGTTTACATTTTTAGATAGCTTGCATGCAATTTTTATTTTACAGTGATTTATATATTATACATTTATGGCAGTTTGTTTGAAAAGCATATGTATGATATAGGTCTTATTTATTTTTTTAGGTCATATTTTTTTGAACACGTTAAAAATTTCAAATAAATCGCATGCATCAATGCGTTTTTTTTTTAACAACACTAGTTAATATCCAATAAGCGAGCGCTTAAGTTATAGGAGGGTGGGACTTTTCATGTTTATCCCTTCTACTATAAGCTGGTCCATGGGTTGATCCAAAAACGGGTTTCAACCGTGTTCTGTCTTTCAGAGCTTACGGGAACTTTAATTATGGAATTTAACTTTTATCTGACTCCATAAGTTTACCTTTATCATTAGCTTTGATTGAAGCTATAGTAAACTGTGTATTAATAATTGTTAATAATTAGAGAAATGCACTCTCTCGTTATAATTAATCCTTTAAACCTTTGTTACATAACGTGATACTTTAGTTCTTAGCATTTAACATTATTTTAGAAAGTGATTAGAGAGTAACTATTGACAAGATTGAACATCTTATTTATTAACAAACACTTAGTTACACAGGAAAAAGGTGAAACAATAACAGAGGCTACATGATCTGAAGAGGCTCTAAGGGGTCATGGGTAAACAAACAGACCGTGAGCTCCTCTTGCGTTCTTCCTCAAATACCATCCCGATCCAAGTCCACTCCCACGGGAGGGTCTAGTTGAAATGTAAATCAGACAGCATGTTCGAGAGACCACGTGACCATATATGGTGTTCCTCAGAGATGAAGTAATCGAATCTGGTGTATTTTCAGAGGCAGACGCCATTGTTAACCAAAGTAATCACAGATGCGGATGGTAATCGCTTTAGCACCTTTGCAACACAAAGCAGATACAGGGAGTGGTTGAGAGTCTCAACCCCCCTGGTTTAAACTCCTTGCAACATTGTTAGATTTCTGTTGAGTTATTTACACATTCACAAATGTTTTTTTTTAATAAATATATAGATAATTATTCACATAATTAAACTCTACTGTTTATTAGAAGTGTCCATTGTTGAAACTGTTTTTTTGATTTATCAAAATCAAATGAACTCTATCCTTTTTTATATTTATACAAAAGATTATTAAAAAAATACTATTTTGCTAAGATATCAGAACCAAACCAAACTGAAAACGTGGTTAAAAATCAAGGTAAATACGGAACCGTGAGCTTTATGTACGTTGCATTATTAGTAAATTTAATCTTTATCAAGACTATGCTGAAAAGGTAATAATAAAATAATTTCTATCAGAGATGTGATGCTTAAAAGAACCTATCTGTGTCGAATTCACTTACTTAAACTAAAATCAGGAAGGTTAAAGTGATGTGACTGAGGGAAGCATCCATCAAAGGTTTCCCCCTTCGACTAATACAGTTTGTGTTCAATTAACCATTGGTGCAGCTTAAACTCAAATTAAATTACTGATACGGCTTGGTTTACATGAAATCCTAGCATCAAGAACATAGAGCTAATGTTCATAACATATGGATAACATATTTATAACCAATTAACATATTTAAAAATTAGGTCACCGTGATTCTGAGATTGTCATCTAGAGATTCATACATCCTCTCCTCCCACAGCGCACATACATGGCACTGTTACCGAATTTAATACATTATCATGTTAATATTGAAGACTCAAGAGACAGGATTGTAATGAACAGAAAGGAACCAGGTTTAGTGATGCATTAGGATAAACAGAAAAGCATTTTCAGTCACCTCGGGCCTCTCTTTTCTCGTCAGTCCAGTTTCTCGTTTCTCGTCAGTTTCTCGTATGGCCTTTCTTTTCTCGTCAGTCCAGGAGACCGACTTTCCACAAAATGCACGTCATTCCATGAGCGACAGGCCAGCACATTAATATTTTTTGCGAAACTCAATAACATTATTATTATTAGATTATATGCAATGTTTACAATCACAGCACCATTCCCAACACTTTTGAAAAGCTTGATACAACCTTTTTAATATCAATACTGAATTATAAGAAGCAGTTAATTAAATTTAACAATGACTTAAAAGGATGTACACCATTTACCTACATTATTTGGCTCATGACTGATCTAATTGATAGAGTTCTGTTAAGAGTAAACAGGAAGTCATGTTTGTCTTACAGGAAATGAAGGACGTGCTGGAATGGCGGCAGTAATTGTGAAGCCTGAGTATATGTTTGATGGGAGGAAACTGTTCGATCTGGTGTTCAGGGAACTACCATCATATGCTCGACCCCTTTTCATTAGGCTTCAGGTACCACGATCACGTTATATACGTATACTATACTCTTATTGTAACAGGGCTTAGTTATTCTTTTTGTCTATTCTTCTATAAAAACTGAAAACCCAATGAGAGTCTTAGGGGTCAAGACATTGATCCGGATCAGAAGATGCATACATCCGTACCATTCAGAGTTTAAGTAGGCTGGCTCTAATGGTCACTCAAGCTGAAGTTTATTTCCCTCTATCGATCTAAAGGCCTCTACACAGCAGCAGGATGCTCTTAATATTGATGCAATGACGCTTCCTGCCTGAAGATGGCGTTTGCAGTACAACAGACGCAGTCCCTTTAACCACCTATGCTACAAAAACACAAAAGAAATGTTGTTGATCTTTAAAGGTCTCACTGCTAAAACAAACAGCTGCAGGTTTAACCTAGACATAAAACTCACCATCGACTCCCAAATCCAAAGCAATAGCGTGCCACAAATCCCCTCTTTTTTACATGTAAAACGCCTAATCTGTGCAACGGCTCTCAGAAACAACAGTTTAAGTTGGAAAAAAAGACAATTCTTCAATCCTTAAATGTACACATTGATAATTTAATAAATGATAATAAAATAGAATAAAACACATGCAAAATACGTAATAAACAAATGTGAAACCTTCCTTGAGTGAAGCGATGTGTCAGAGGAGGTGGAACTGATGGCAGAAAACATAAGAATTCCATGTAGTACTCCATTTTATTTTCCTACCTCCATGAAAAAGAGTACCGCCACTTCTTGTTAGGAAGGGAAAATGGGTGAACCCAAATGCAAGCGACGACTCAGGAAAAGTTATCTATAAAAACTCCTTTTAATAATAAAAAAAAAGCCAAAAAAATGGAAAAATTCCAAAAACTGAAAACTGCACTCTCATAGAGTGGAAAATCAAAATGCAACAGATTGCTGGTTGCTGGTTAGGCCAAAAAAAGTCATCCAGGGTCTGCTAGTCTTGCTTGTGGCTTGCGATCAACGAACTGGCACCGGCTGACTGCAGATCCACAGCTTATATCCAGAGGAATCAAATAGAGCTCAGGTGAATCCAATCAGCCTTTACAGCCACACCTGAAATCAATGTAAAAACCACACAGCAATCCCAAAAACTACAAACTAAACCTTCGTTATAACACTTCTTCTTGTCCATTTAGCACTATTTCTGATAATGTGAACTGGAAAAGGGCGGTGCGGAGACGCAGTGGGCGACTTTCCTGGAAGGAGTTTGCATGTTCTCCCTGTGCTTGCATAGGTTTCCCCGGTTTCCCCCAGAATCCCAAAAACATGCGGTTAGGTTAATTGGAAAATAAAATTCTCATAAGCAAACCCTTACTTAGTTTATGCACTCATCTTTTACGTCTTTTAGATTTGGTTCTACTTCTGAAACAGAAAGGTTAATTTTCTTGAAAACACTATTCTCTATGTTTTTTCTTCCAAAATTGTGATTGCTCTGTAATTGAACCCCTGCCCATGCTCCAAAGTAAAGAAACAGTTAAGAGCCTCACTTAATATACTTTCTGTTATCATCATGTGATTTGTGTCTGCAGGAATCTATAGAGACCACGAGCACATTCAAGCAGCAGAAGTTTAATCTGGTGGAGAGCGGCTTTGACCCCTCCACCATCACGGACCCTCTTTACTTCCTGGACTACTCTGAGAAGAGCTACATTCCCCTGACTGATTCCATCTATGAGAGTTTAATAAGCGGTCAGAAAAAAGTCTAGCCTGGAATCACCACGACACCTTAGTGAACTGATTTTAGCTGCACTGATGCTGAGAGCCACGTTTGAAGCGCTGTATATTTGATCAGCGTCTGCTGTGAATTATTGATGGCATTTGTCTGTCAAGAGCTGCAGACCATGGCATTAGTGAATGTGGGATTAGCTGATATAAAAGAGGCTCATGGTGATCTGCTCCAAGTCCAGATTGGTGAACCGTTTCACCTCAAGTGTCACCTCACTTCTAGACCTGGAGCACATCATAGACTTTGTTGTTTTAAAAGTGAAATGGGTTTGTTTGCTACGACCACAAAGAAGTGTACTTTCTCATAATGTTTCAGCGTGCGTCATTGTTTAAAGATGAAATATTCAAGTCTATTCAAACTATATGAAAAAACAAAAGGGCAAAGTATTTTAGAATCAGAGAGACATTTAAAGTCACTGTTCAAATCTAAAAATATAAAGAAAGAGGATTCTTTGGAAACAAGTAATACACCTTTGAAGAGCTATCCCATTCATTTGTTTTTGTTTCATTGAACTGTTTTATTGTAACAATGCAAATCTTCAGTGTTTGCGGTGAAATATATATGCAGTTAGTTCCAGAATAAATGACAGCTTTGTTTACGCGAAATACATTCCTGTGCATCAAGAGACACTGATAACACATTTGTGAAAAACACATTTCAAATGCTTTTGCTGACATTTTGAAGTTCCGAAGGATTAAGGTGCTACCTCGACAGACTTTGAGAGTTTAGGAACAATCATTTTCAATGTGAACATGTTATTTCAAAGCGGAGTGATATGGTACCAAGGTTAAAAGCCAAATCACGAGTGTTTTGTCTGAAACTGTAACTGTTTGCTCTTTGGCATTTCAGTAGACAATAAAATAATACGCACTGTATTATTTTTGATGGTGATTTTTTTTAAGTTATCTTTCTTGAGTTATATTTCAAGAATTATTGACACAAACACGGTTTCAAGCACAAGCGCAGACAGATGGAGAGACGCTTCTGAGAACGTGTCACAGAGTCGCGCTACAGAACAGCACTTTCCACGTTATAAACGTTATTTCTTTTACGACACCTTGACTCTAACATTTGTTGTAGCACATTATTGGTAATCTACACGTAATGTTTCGCTGTGTTTTTGAAGCATATCAGACCCTTGTTGCACTGGGAGATAGGAGCGCAAGAACCCGGAAGCGCTACACGACGTCGTGACGTCATTGGACTGATTAAAAAACAATGAAGTCAAATTGTCATTCTTCTTCTTCTTCGGTTTTGTTTATTGGCAGTTTGCAAACCTGACTTTTGGTGCATTACCGCCATCTACTGATGTTGTGTTAAGATCAGGGTATGGGGAAAGGAAATTTTTCTTTTATATTCTGAAAGTGTTTTTTGTTCTATGAAGGAATATTAAGATTTCCTTATACATCCTGGCGTCTCTTAACAGGTTTGTTGCTGTGAACTGTTGTATTTTATTGTTTACTGCAGTTTCCTTCAGATCTTTTCTTTTATCTTCATATCCTTTGCATTTTGTTATCACGTGATCTACAGTCTCATCATCTTCTTCACATATCGCACATTTCCCTGTCAGATGGTTTCCTATTTTGTATTGATGGTGATTAAGTCCTGTATGTCCTATTCTGAGTCTTGCTATGATGGTTTCTTCTGTTCTGTGTCTCAGAGGAAGTTGTTGTTGTTTTCCCACCTTTTTTTTTATACCATACAAATGTCTTCCTGTCTCACCCTTATCCCATTGCTCTTGCCACATTTCTAAAATCTTGTTGCGTATTATGCTTTTGGCCTCACTTTTCCCTATAGATATTTCCATTGTTATTTTTTCTTGTTTAACTGCTAGTTTAGCGGCTGCATCTACTTCTTCATTTCCCTCGATTCCTATATGTGCTGGTATCCATAGAAACTGTATGATTTTATCTTCTCTGTCCATTTCTTCAACCTTACGATTTATTTCATTTACTATGTCTTGTCTTGCTTCTGATTTCTTTTCCTGTATGCTGATTAGTGCAGATGAGCTGTCTACACAGATCAATGTATTTTTTCTTTGTTTCTACCTATCCATTCCAGTGCCATTTTTATTGCAGTTAATTCAGCAGTGAATACACTTAGATGGTCAGTTGTTCTGTGTTTCATTGTCACCTTCTTTGAGGGGATCACGACTGCGGCACCTGTTCTGCCAGATATTGGATCTTTAGATCCATCTGTAAAGATTTGAGTTTTATTTTTGTAATACTTTTCTAAGTATTCTTTAACATATGTTACTTTTTGCGTTTGGTCTTTAAGTATCTTTATTTCTTCTATAAGGTTTAGATTTACTCTTATTAGTTGTGTGTTCCATGGTGCTCTCTGATCCTCTGTTCTACTGTATTTAAATTTGTCTAGTCCCATTTTGTTAGCCATTATATTGCCCGTCCATCCTAGATTATGATAGTTGGATTTTTTGTGTTCCCAGCAGTCCTTTAGGATTTCTTTTATAGGTTGTTCTTCTCCTTGACTCTGTATTTGCACCCAATAATTCATCATTATCTTTATTCTCCTAAGCCTAAGAGGCATTTCTCCTGTTTCCACCTGTACAGCTGCCAGAGGAGATGTTATTATTGCTCCGCAGCAGAGCCTGAGTGCCTTCATTTGTTCTCTCTCCAATTGTTTGAGATGCGTTTCTGCCGCTGATATGTACGCTAAACAGCCGTAGTCTAGTTGTGGTCTCATTATACTACTGTATATCTTAAATAATGCATTTCTGCTGCCTCCCCACTCTCTTCCTGCAAGGTTCCTTAGTATGTTGTTTATTTTTTTGCATTTATCTTTAACATACTCTATATATTTTTGCCATGTTAATTTTTCATCAAATATTATTCCAAGGAATTTGATCTCTGTTACTTGCTTCAGACTTTCTCCATATAGTTTTAAGGTAATATTTTTGTGTCTTTTAGCAAAGCATATAATTTGTGTTTTGCTTACTGATAACTTGAATCCCCATTTTTTTGTCCATTTTTCAATTAAATTTATTGCGTGTTGCATTTTTGTTTCAATAAACCTTTGATTTCTACCCCTAATCCAAATAGCTCCATCATCTGCATATAGTGACTTATCTATTTTATTTTGTTCAAGTTCTTCAAAAATGTCATTTATCATTATATTAAATAATATTGGACTACAGACACTTCCTTGGGGAGTCCCGTTTTCTGCGGTCTGTTTTTTGGAGAGTTTTTGTCCTACTTTTACTTGGATAGTTCTGTTATGTAAGAAGTTTTCTATCCAGTTTATTATTTTGCCTTTAAAACCTATTTTTTTACATTTTATGATCAGACCTTCTTTCCATAACATGTCGTATGCTTTTTCCACATCGAAGCATACTGCCACTACCATTTCTTTATTAGTTTGTGCTTTTCTAATTTCATTTTCTAAACGTATGATAGGCTCTCTTGTACTTTTTCCTTTTCTGAATCCGTTTTGGTACGGTTTTATTAGCTTCTTTTTTTCCACATAATATTCAATTCTTCTTGTGACCATTTTTTCCATTATTTTCCCTAGATGTGATGTTAATGCAAGTGGCCTATAGTTTTCTGGATCTGTTTCATCTTTCCCTGGTTTTTTAATTGGTATTATAATTGCGTGCTTCCATTCTTCTGGTATTTTTCCTGAATCCCATATCTTATTGTAAAGTTTGAGTATTTTAGAAAGAGCAATTTCTCCCAAGTTTGTTATCATTATTTTATAAATTCCATCTTTTCCTGGAGCAGAGTTTTTGTTATTTTTCAAGGCATATTCTAGTTCCTGTCTTGTGAAAGGTAAGTTTATTTCATTATATTCATTTGAGTCTTCTGTTTTCTCTTTTTTGTGTTTTTCTACTGTTTTCTTCCTTTCTTGTTTTTCTTCTTCTGTTAAATTTTTTGAACTATGACTTTCCTGATAGGTTTTTACTAATACCTCAGCCTTTTCCATATCTTCCTTTCTAATTTTGTCGTCCCATTTCAGCGTGGCCATTTTGTTTATTTTATTTATTCCTTTCATTTTCCTAATTGTTCGCCAAATCTGATCTATATTTGTCTCTCGCCCTATCTTATTATAATACTCTCTCCAGTAACATTTTTTTGCATTTCTTATAATTTTCCTAACCATTGCTTGACTCTTCTTGTATGTTATTAGTGATTCTATTGTATGTTTCTTTTTTAGAATTTTGAAAGCTTTGTTTCTTATTTTTATTGTTTTGCTGCATTCTTCGTTCCACCACGGAACGCTTTTTTTCCCATCTCTATTTTTACTTTTTGGTATGATTTTTTTTGCTGTTTTTATAATATTTTTAGTTATTTTTTTTCTAAACTGTTCTGTATCTTCTTCCCCTTCAATTTCATTATTTATTTCTGTTTCCATTTTGTAATTGTATAATTTCCAATTTGTTTTATCAAATTTCCACCTTACTTTATTTTCTTTTTTGGTTGTTTCTTTTATCCCAACTTTAATTATTATTGGATAGTGATCGCTGCCCATGTTACATTCTTTTACCTTCCAATTTTGTATATCTTCTACATTATTTGTTATTAGAGTTAAATCAAGCACTGAGGTTTTGTTTTTGTTATAGTCATATCTTGTTCCTTTTCCATTATTTAAACATATCATTTGTTTTTCTTCTATAAATTCTTCTAAAATTTCACCGTCTTTATTTGTTTTTTTACTACTCCAAAGTGTGCTGTGTGCATTAAAATCCCCACACCATATTGTTTTTCCTTTTGCTAGTCTGCTAATTTCATTTAAATTGTTTTTGTTTATTTGTTTTCCTGGATTATAATAATTTATTATGTTAATTCCTACTCCTTTTATCCATACTTGGACGATCATAGATTCATGTTTTTCATGAATTTCCACTATGTTATATGAGTAATTTTCTTCCATGCCTATTAGTATTCCCCCTCCATTTCCCTCTCTTCTGTCTCTTCTTATTATTATATATCCCTTAATGGCATAGTTTAATTTAGGTTTAAGCCATGTTTCTTGTATACATATTATTTTTGGTTTATTTTTTTGTTTATGTAAAAAATGTTTAAATTCTAATCCGTTTGTAATGAGGCTTCTGGCATTCCATTGAATAATTTTTATTGTCATTGTTTACTTCCTCCTCCTTCTGCTTGTCCATCATTTTCTCCTCCCAGTTTTTCTCTCACCTCTTCCCAATTGATCTCTTTTATGCCTAGAAACTTTTCTCCTGCTTTGACTATTATTTTGATTTTTTCTGTTCTTTTGTTTGTCTGAGCAGCACAATTTATACCTCTACCATGAAAAGTATAAATTCTTTCTTTTTCAAATGTAGTGTGTCTTTGCTCTCATTTCCTTGTGGGGGATTTTGCTTTTCTGTCTTTTTTTATCACTGTTTTTGTCGTCTCATTTACCTGTTTTACTGCTTCTGCATATGTAATTCCTTTTGTTGTTTTTATCATTTGTACTTTTTCTGCTTTTCTGCTTGCTTCACAACCCCTATATGCTGCACTGTGGTTTCCTCCACAATTAACACACTTTATTTCTGCATCTTTTTTGCATTTGCCATATTCATGATCTCCAGCACACCTTCCACATTTAATCTTGCCTCTACAGTTGTTTGCAATATGTCCAAATTTCTGGCATTTGAAGCATCGGAGCGGTGGGGGGATGTATGGATTCACTTGGTAGCTGAAGAAACCAAGGAATACCTTGGTTGGCAGTGTTTCCTGGTCAAACTGTAGCATAACAGATAGACTGTCGCATCTTTCTCCATTTCGGTTTGTTTTTAGTCTTTTTGCAGTATTTATCTTTCCTCCTTTTATGTTACTTATTATTTCGTCTGTTTTTATTGTTGTTGGTATTCCTGTAATGACTCCTCTGGCATACTTTCTCTCTTTTGGAATTGAACAAGTTACCTTATTTCCCTCTATTTTTTGAGTTTTGATAGCTTTGTCTTGTTGCTCTTTGTTGCTACATATTACTAGCAAGTAATCCGTATCAAGTATCAAGTATCCGTCTCTCAAGACTCTCATTTCTCTTACTTCTCCTATTATTTTGTTAATACTTTTTGTTAACCCTATTGGGTTCCACTTTGTAAATGATGCTCCCTCTTGGTTTAGTTTTATGAAAACTTTGAATTGCGTCTCTTCCTGTTTTTTAATTGTCGTATCGCTGTCTGAACTGTTTGTTTGCACTGACTGCGAATCTGATGTTAGGTTTGACTTTTTCCTCTTTCGGGAATACTCCTTTTTGCTCATTGTAGCGTCACCCTTTACTTCCTTTGTTTTAACAAATTCATAATTTCCTTCCTCCATATCCTCTCCACTTTCGTCCCAGTGGTTTGCATGTTGATTTTCTTCCCAAGTCGCGCTAGCTTTCCTGCTGATCGCTTTCTTTGGTTTTCCAGGAGCATTTCTTCCATCTTCATCCGCCGAGTTGTCGCTGCTTTCCGCCATCTCCCCACCGTCACTGCACAATAGTCTTGTTTCTGTTTCTCGGGATGCCGATCTACTGCCTTAGAATGCTGGCTTTCCACTGCTTCAGTTTCATAACCACTGCCCGCGAGCGATATGGTTAGTGATGGACCAATCTGTAAATATCGAAGATTTGTAGTCATGCAACGGATCTCCAGTTAAACTGAATATTGTATTCCTCTACAACCAAGACAACAAGACCCTCTCAAATTGTCATTATTGTTAGTGGTTACATTTATCCCCTGATAACACCATGATCCAACTTTATACCTGTTCTACCTTCGTACAGGAAACTGTTGCAAAAGGTGGGAAATCCCTCTGGATCACCTCTTACATGTAGCCTCCTGTATACATTAATCCGAATGAATGAATTCAGTGTCTTGGTCTTCTTGTCTCAATTCATCATATTCCTCATCATTATCGATTTCCGAATACATGACCCTAGAAACTTCCAAAGATGCTGCTAATGATTGTATCAGTTGTCACATTTCCTAGATGTTAAACTTCTTATTGCCAACCCCTGATTTTTTTTCCTGTCAACTCTGCTACAAGAGTATTCCTTTTGGGGGGATCTTTAATCTTGAGACGTTGACACACACATAACACAACAGGAAGAACCAAACATCTGACATACTCCTTCCTCTCAAGCTTACAGCATATTAGTATCTTTTGATCCAAACCACCTGGAAGATTTAATCTTAACTTGTTATCTCTTGAAAGTTACCACAATGCAGTTTCCTGCCTAAGCTGCCTCTAAATGGGAGTAAATCTCCTTTTTAAAATGTTGTTTAAAGGATAAGCATTTTGCTTATTAATCATTGAACATTTTAAGTCGAACAAGAGTTTCTAACAGACTTTTTCCAGTTTTTAAATTTACGGATTTGTTCACTTTTACCTTTCTCTTGGTTCCCCAGTGTGTGTACTGTAAATACAGTGATTGTAATCAGTACCACCAGAGTCAAAGTAAACACTCCAACTTCCCACTTCATCTGCCATCAAAAAACTATCGTACAGTCTGCATTTTCCTGTCATTTGATCTGTTATTTTCATAGATTCTCAAGGTTTTCACTTTATAATTTACAGTTTGCCAATTTATCAAATATGAATTAGTCTCATATTTTAGCATCAGGATGAATGACAGTTCTTGATGGTCCCGCATCACATAGCAATAACCTGCATTGTTCCAACCTGAAGTGTAATGTCAAGTTTCTTTTCTTGATCAA
>SRMA01027261.1:31544-48710 GCA_007224835.1 Danionella cerebrum | reverse complement strand
AGGTACTGCACCCTTTATAGTTCCAGGACAAGATATCGGACACATTACAGTTCCAGGACAAGATATTGGACCCATTACAGTTCCAGGACAAGATATTGGACCCAATCGAGTTTCAGGACAAGGTACTGCACCCCTTACAGTTCCAGGACAAGATATTGGACCCAATCGAGTTTCAGGACAAGGTACTGCACCCCTTACAGTTCCAGGACAAGATATTGGACCCATTACAGTTCCAGGACAAGATATTGGACCCATTACAGTTCCAGGACAAGATATTGGACCCAATCGAGTTTCAGGACAAGGTACTGCACCCCTTACAGTTCCAGGACAAGATATTGGACCCTATCGAGTTTCAGGACAAGGTACTGCACCCTTTATAGTTCCAGGACAAGATATCGGACACATTACAGTTCCAGGACAAGGTACTGGACCCATTACAGTTCCAGGACAAGATATTGGACCCTATCGAGTTTCAGGACAAGGTACTGCATCCCTTACAGTTCCAGGACAAGATATTGGACCCTATCGAGTTTCAGGACAAGGTACTGCACCCTTTATAGTTCCAGGACAAGATATTGGACACATTAGAGTTCCAGGACAAGGTAATGGACCCATTACAGTTCCAGGACAAGATATTGGACCCTATCGAGTTTCAGGACAAGGTAATGAATCCCTTACAGTTCCAGGACAAGATATTGGACCCTTTTCGAGTTTCAAGACAAGGTACTGCATCCCTTACAGTTCCAGGACAAGATATTGGACACATTAGAGTTCCAGGACAAGGTACTGGACACATTACAGTTCCGGAAAAAATGTACTGTACCCATTACAGTTCCAGGACAAGGTACTGGACCCATTACAGTTCCTGGACAAAATACTGGACTCATTTGATTTTAAGGTCAATGTATTGCATTCATTAGAGTCCAGGGCCAAGAGAGTGAAATCTCTAGTGTCAGGGACCAAAAATGCTTTGGACGCAGTACGCGATCCCAGGCAAAGATGACACCCTGTCCTGCGGCGTGGTGTAGTGGTAGTGCGCAGGACACATATGTGCGGTAACACAGGGCTGACTCGGGATTCAAACTCGTTGTCTTTCCCATCCCACCCCCATTCTCTCTTCTCCTGATTTCCTGTCACTCTCCACTGTCTGTTAAAAGAAAAAATCAATAAAGGCTACGGCCGAAAAATAATCTTTGAAAAAAAGATGACACCCTTATTAGAGTTTAATGCCATGACAGTGCTCTCCCTCCATGCCATGACTGAGCCCAGTATAAGAATTTTCTCCAGTATCCAAGGTCAATATTGTACCCTCACAGTCACAGTCTGAAGCCAAGATGGTGGTTTCTAAACCAAACTTTCTGAAGCATTGATATGAATATGTTATTTCAAGAAGTTATTTAATAGTCAACTGCTTAAATAAATGTCTTTTTGTATATAGGGAAGTGAGAGAGCAAAGGAAAGAAAGTCAACAACAGAGAGCCCCGTGTTTCAAGACAGAGAGCTGGAGAAACACATCACCCCTCAAACTTTGAAACCAAAGATCAAGCTAAACCCCCTTTATTCTCAAATCACCATGCTTCCTTCTGAGGAGAACCAGTCCAAACCATCCTGGACCATTCAGGACTATGACAAACAAACAGCACATGGTCAGCTGGCAGACTACATGAAGGTACATAAAATTATGATACAATAAATTCTTCTGTAATATCTAACTTTATTATTTATTGCTCTAATTAATATTGTCCACAAAAAAAAAACAGATGTAAAGGGCCCTTTAATGTTGTGTATTTCAGGAAGACCCTCGAGATCTAAACTTCTGGCTGGAAGATCTTTACACACCTGGCTATGATTCACTTCTTAAGAGGAAAGCTGCTGAAATGAGGAGGAACAAAGTGTGCAAAACATTAGCATTCATCCTTGTGACCATCTGTGTAGTTGTGATCACTGTCACTGTAGCAGTAGTGGTAACAAGATCACAAAACTGATGTACTAGCTCTGGAGCCTGCCCCTTAAAATAGCATGAGTGTCTTTTAATGCTTTCGTTTAAATTGCACCTCGGTTGCAATTAACATTCTTGGAGCTTTGTAAAGCCATGACAAGACATGAAGCCCAAACATATTCAGCTGTGACTGGGAAAACATTACCAGTTGAGTTAGAAGTTGGTCCCTGTCTTGGTCCAGAATCGCATTTCCCGATTCTTCAGGAGGCTTCAGCAAATAATCCAACCAGAGAATCAGGAGGAACAATGCAGTTTTCATCTGTGTCATGGAATGACGGACTGTCTTTACACACTCAATGGTACTTGAGGGATCATGGGAGTTTTTTAAATTTGGAGAAGCCATTCAACCATGACCCTCCCATTAACTTTTGGATGCTTAGTTATGGGCTGTTAGGTTTGTACGATTGGAGCAGACTCTTTAATTCTATTCTGTGCACCAATAGGCTTATGTTTGTTGTTCGAAGACAGAATTTATCAGTACGTTTATGCATCTATGGGTCACGCCCTTTTTGAGGCAAAGAAAGATAAAGTGTGTCTTACAGTTTTCTGATCCATATACCATTCAATTGTGGTAACAAAAAAGTTACTAGTCAATAGGTTTCTTCTCTCACCCATGTTCATGAGGTTTCCAAGAAATGAGTAACCTGGTAAAAGAGTCCAGGGAGAAGGCTGCATAAGTATTCTTTCTTAGATGAATGCTAGGGTCTGGGATTCTGTGATGTTATTGTGTTCATATTTTTTTTTAAATAATTTTTTTTGCGTGAAATATTTTGTCATCAGATTAATATCTCTAGATTATCCACATCCCCCACAGAGAACACCTGGAGGAAACAAAATGAAAGCAGGGGACGCTGCCTGGCTGCCAATCCTCTTAGAAGGAATGGTGAGCAGAGGGAATGGATCTAAGCAGTTTTATGCCTATATTTACAAGATCAACATACATTAAATTAGGCTGGTATCATGAGCATATTCAACGTCAATATTGTGTATCAGGGTGGTTGTCAGAGGAGAGGTTCTACAGCCAGGGCTCTATGTGGTTTGGGATAAAACCCAAATTTTTCTTCTGCCTCCTCTACTTCATTAACTATTCACTTTGTTTCTTTATCCCAGGTTATGTAGTAGCATTTATTTGTCACATAAACTGTTACATGCAGTGAAATTGAGACCCCTCTGGCCACAAACATAGACAAGGTGACAAGACAGGTAGGATTCAGGAAAGAAACAGAGAAATGGGTATACATTGGGTAAGGTGTCTCAAAAAAGAGCCTCTTCTGCACTGTCCTTCAGAGGGCAGTGTGGAGGAGGATAAAAAAAACTATTGCAACCAAACACATATAGACATAATGCAGCGAAAAAATAATTGCAGGAGGGGGTAGGGTCAGGGAAAGCAGAGGGACGATTATGGGGATCATCCTGCTCAAGGAACTTTGGCTTTACTAACTTTACTGTTTTCGACGTTTGCATTTTTCCTGGTTATGGCTGGTGAACAGCTTATCTAGCCCTAGGTTTACCTGGCTTGAGGTAACTACCACACTGATCATGTCTTTTGGGGTGTAGTAGCCTGTAACTTCCTCATGTAGCTCCCCATGTGAATTGGAATTGCTAGTGTGGGTTTTTCCTCCAGGAGCTTTGGTGTTCCCACACATCTAAAACATATGCTCTAGGCTAATCAACTTTAATAAAAATTATCATTTTTAGTTAACAATTTTTAACATCAGCACTAAACCCTTAAACATAATTTAAACTATGGCCTCTGCCAAAAAATTCATCTGTACCATTCTGTACCACAAAACAAACTCATACTAGAAGCATCGGCATAAAAGCATCCGTTATATAAAAAGATTTCACTAAACTTTTTTTTTTGTTTAAATTAACTTACTTGCATCCTGGAACACGGTCATCTTGCTTTTGCAGGCGGGACACTGCTCTTTGGGAACGCAGCTGGTCATAACTTTTATAACAGACTTTGGTTAAGGAATGACCAAAACAACATTTCAGATATTGTGCAATGAAACTAGTCTGTTGACTTGTCAAATAATGCCCATCACGCAAAGTTCCAACAGAAAAAGTGCATCGTCATTGATCAGTATATACCGTATTTTTCGGCTCATAAGACGCACTTTTTCTTCCCCAAAACTGAGGGGGAAAAGTTGGTGCGTCTTATGAAGCGAATGCAAACCGCCGCGAAGTCCGGTAACGGCCGTATGAGAGGTGTAAGAGCTCCGGAGCTCCGAAGCCGCGGCCATATTTGTTTACCAAGCGCTGCGCGCTGACGTCATCGCCCATCTCTGCCATTGCGCGGACGTAACGAAAACGGGGGGAAAAACTACATTTCCCACAATGCCTTTGGCATCCGCATCCATACTTACGTCACGAGCGAAACCACAGAGATCAGCTGACTCTCGCATTTGAGTGATCTCTCACGCTACAAACCCGTTTTCTCACGCTAAAATAAATTTCAAGATGTGAAATGGGCACAGCTTATAGTTTGTCTGCTATGTTTTTTGAGCCTGACAATAAGATGATGATCGATAAGCATCGTCTTCAGTCTGAGAGGGTTTTATTTCCGCTAAACATTCACTTGGACAGTTTCACAATCTTGGACAGTTTGATCCCTTGGAGTTATTTGGGTTTTCATAAGCTGACAAAAATCAAAAGGATTTATATTAGAACAAAAAGCATACGCTTGTTTCCAGCGCTCGCTCTCTATCTCTCTCTCGCGGACGTGCGCGCGCGCGCGCTCGCGAGGTAAACAAAACGATCTCAATGACTGAAACTCTTCTTTAATAAACTCAAACTCAAATCATCTCTCAACGGTACATCTCACACATGTACATACGAGATAACAAACGTAAGTAACATGTTCTGCAATTAGGGAGTGTTTGATTACAGGGGGGCTCGACTAAAAAAGTTTGAGAACCACTGTATTATTACTAATGTGGGGGCAATCTTACTAGATATTATTAGTAATGTAGTGACAATGTTACTGGCTATTATTAGTAATGTAGTGACAATGTTACTGGCTATTATTAGTAATGTAGTGACAATGTTACTGGCTATTATTAGTAATGTAGTGACAATGTTGCACTGGAACAGTGATGGTGATAACGAATGGTGGACTTTAGAGTGATGAGTGGGGGCAAAGAAAAACATTACAGCCTTTTTTTTGTTACTTTTACTGTTTACTGTCTGTTCATGTTACATGTTTGGCTGTTAACTTTTACACAGTTGATATAAAATATTTTACAACAGTATTTGGTTCAGAATCTTTTTTTTCTGGATTTTCCTCTTTAAAAATTGGGTGCGTCTTATGTGCCGGTGCGTCTTATGAGCCGAAAAATACGGTACTTGCATTGTTTGTTGGTTGTCACATGATTTGTTGAAGTACAGCCAAAATAATTTTTTTTGAGGTGCATACTGGGATTTATCCAGTAAATGTGTTTCCATCGTGGTTTGTGCACATTTTTTATTTTCGGATGAAAAGTTAATCCTAATCGAGTGTCATCCAGAAATTTTTGGGATACGATATGCGCATAAAAATAGGTGAAGTGGGTGAGGTCTAGTGGGAAAGTGAGGAAACGCACACCCTCTTTAGACAGGGCGCAACTGTACTATGTACTAATGAGAAAATGCCAATATATTGTATAAACAATGTTAGTTTGGACATCCTATCCACACTTAAAAATCTTGCCGGAAGTAGTCAGACTTTGGTTTTGAACGATTTGCCCACCCAGCACCACTAATTTGGATATGTTGCACTAATCTGTAATGGGGTCTACAAACTCCTGTCATGTTGTCAACCCTGTGTGTGGACAAGCTGCATTCCTTTGGTAAGTGTAACCTGTTTCTGTATACGTTTTGGGCTGTTCCTGGAAAGGCAGTAACACTGAATGAATAGCTGAGCTGTTGGTTTATCTGGAGACTACTGTGAGGGATTATCTTGAGTCAACCGTTTCTCCGCTGCTGCTGGTTCTAATGCCAAAATAACTACCAGTTCGACCTTGGTTTGCTACTGTTTGCCTCATTAGTCATTGAGAAGCTTGATCTTGAATTGCTTATGCTAAATTTATATGGAGTGTTTCATTCTCATTGAAAACTATTTAAGGCTGTTTGCATCAGTAAATGCATCCTCTGGGAGATTATTTAGTATTCTAAGGTCAGTATGTACCCCATTCCACATTATTCTGAGACCATCTGATTATAGAATAATACTATTTTTCTTGAATTGTTAAAATATAATTTAGTATTGATTTGTAAATTAACATTTATACATAAAAATGTGCACCTTAAAATAAGCAAATAAATAGCTTGTAATACAGCTGAATAGTTTTTATTTCTAAGTTGTACCAAAGTTCCAGTACCTAAGTTTTACTCCATGTAAAAATGTAAGAATTAACCTGGAAATTTTCAACCCTTAAACATCTGGGGCCTTTTTTACTTCTTTACAATTTGCTCTAATAAATTGCTTTAAACCAGTTTTTGTGGCAATATTTTTTTAGTACAACCCTCTCTCTATTTTACAATTATTTTTTCATTATATTACAAAATATTTCCACACCAATCCTGAAATTGTACAAAAATATACAAATATTCATATAAATTTTTTTAAAAAGAGTTCTAAAACCTAAAACTGAAAATAAACAGTTATTATGGTTTATAACAAAAATCAAAAGCGTTTAGACAAAAAAAACTATTCATATATCAAAGACGAAAACAATGGGAACACTGTATAAAACAGGCCTCTCCTTACCCCTATACACTCTTCCAAGCACTTTTGGTTCCGTTCTGCTTTTTTGGGCCTGAACTATGAAAAACACTAGCCATATCATAGGTCTCGTACTTCCTATGGTTATCCAAACCAATTTTGTGTGTTTTATGTATCTTATAATACTTATATATACAGGCATATATGCATGTGTTTACTTTCACAAATTCCCTGTTTATGTCCAACACTTTCGATACTTAAAACTAACAAACTAAATTTGTTGTACAACAACAAACCAATATGCAAAGACTACTTTCATTCATTCATTCATTTTCCAACCCGCTTATTCCATTTCGGGGACACAGGGGTCTGCCGGTGCCTATCTCCAGCGCACATTGGGCAAGAGGAGGGGGTATATGGCACTCCATCGCAGGTAAAGACTACATTATAATTACTATATTACATGGTAAATCATTTTACCGTGTACAGCACACAAATTTTAACCGTATAAAGCACACAAACCTTTCAGACGTACGTTTAGATTTAGTCAGGATTCTACACACTCTTTCATAAACTCTCATTTATAATCACTAAAAGTTTGGATGTAGCATGTGTAGTTGTTTTTATCAGGAACCCCTATTAATATTATTATATTGGCTTGTCAGATTGTTTTTCGTTTTTTTGCTTCAGGCAAAATATTTCAAATGGATCTCTTCCTAGACCGGTAAAGCTAGAACCACCAACCAATGCACAGCTCTCCAAAAAGGTCTGACTCATGTTGCTGTATATTTTCAGTCTGGTACCACAAAAGGAATTCTAGAAATTGCTGAAAATGTTGGGAAAGTTTCCATTGACTTAACATGGGGTCAGCATTTGCAAAACTGTACCTCCACTTGAGAAGTTCATAGACACAAACTGACCATTCTAGTTGAGGTTATCAGTCTGTGCACGATCGTGGCAAGCACTGTGCAAAAGTATTTGAAGTATTTGGGTTTAAAAATATACCATTGACTGAAAAAGTAGAAAAAAAGGTAACAAAAATATATTAGACAAAAACATTTGTTTATGTTAATCATAAAGAACAACTTTTTGACATCACTGAAACTCCCCAGCAATCAAACTGTTTACCCTAGCAACCAAAATTTCTAATTTAATTTAACTCTGCTTTTGTAAATGATAGAGACATGGTGGTTGGTTTAAACAACTTAAACTGACAAAGGGGACATTAAACTATGTCACGGACAACACCCCAATCTATGTGACCAATCTAGGCTACGGTGACATGGGAAATATTATACTGTCACTGACCCCTTCATAGCAACCGGAAGGCTTTATGATGGCTAGCAACCAACATTTCTTGTCATATTCAACTCTATCTCAGCTTTGGTAAATGATAGGGACGTGGTGGTTGCTTTATATAACTTAAAGCGACAAAGAGAACCTTAAGTTATGTCCCTGATCCCTTCGTAGCAACCAGATGGCTTACCTTAGCAACCAATTAGAAAAATCTTTTTTATGTTTTATATGTTCCTCATAGCGACACTGGGAACGTTGTTAAAATGGAAAACGTTTGAAAAATAGAAACCGATGTTAAAAGTTAGCCATCTACTTCTTTATGTAATTTTTATGACTCACAATTTTTCAGTGTCACGAATAGTGACCAATCAGTTGAGGCCTAATAAAAATTCTACTAGTTTATTTTATTGCGGTTACTGTAAAAGCCCCACAGGAGACCAGGAACAGAGCAATTCTCTCCTTCTTTGGGTTTCAGCAGTGGTCTTCGAGAGCAGAGAGCGCAGCTGCTTCTCGTCGCTCCGCCCCGCCACTAAGCTCAGCCGAAGCAGAAGCTCGTTTGTCCCGTTACATCAGTCCTCGGCGCCCCGAGCCGTTCACCGGAGAAACTAGAATGTGCGAGAGACCCGAAGCAAAAGTTCCGTTTTCCTCCGTCAAACTGTGAGAAAAATGGCGAGTTTTCGGACGGTGCAGCGGCGGAATGAGAAGCAGGGATACGGGAATGGAGAGTGTTTGAAACTGTCTTCCGCGGCAAACGCGAGGCTTCACTGCGCGGAAAAGGAAGCGTCAACTTTGTGAACGTTCCACTATGACGCGGCTCGGATTATCCCCGCCGCTGGCAGCGACCGAACGGTTTAGAAACAACTCTTTTATTCGCACAAGGGAGGATTGACCTCGTTCGGACGGATGATAGCCGGTACATGTTGTAATTTACAGTTGAACGATGTTTACCACGCGCCAAACGGGACGACACTCGCCATCGGGTCGCGCGACCTGCACGCGAACGCACTTTGCAGATATTAGATAATCACCATCGTGTTGTTTGCCCGACTCATACTGAGGAGATTGTTGTGTAGGAATAAGCCCCTGTAGTGACTGTGTGATGGCCCTCCGGTCCAGGAGACCGCTCCTGAGCGTCATCGTGGGGGTTTTTCTGGGCTTCACCGCCGCGTCGTGGCTGCTCGTGCCAAGAGTTGTGGAGAGCACTGTGAAGAACAGAAGATCTTCAGTCTGCACTTACCTCCGTGATGCCAGAGCTCAAGTTAAAGTTTCAGAATCCGCCCCGAGTACCCCCTCCACCAATGGCAGAGAAAAGGAGACGCTTCTCTCCAACCAGGGAGGGAGTGATGAAGATGAAGAGCAGCTCTACAGGGAAGGCAACAGCAGTGATGGAGTGGAACCCAAACCTTCAGCCAAAGGATTCCTGTATGTGGGGGTTATGACTGCTCAGAAGTACCTGAGCTCCAGGGCAGTGGCAGCCCACAAGACATGGAGCTCCAGCATTCCTGGACGAGTGGAGTTCTTCTCCAGTGAGGGCTCTGAGAAGGTGCCCCTGCCAGTTCAGGTGCCTGTCATCTCGCTGACAGGGGTGGATGATTCATATCCTCCTCAGAAGAAGTCTTTCATGATGCTGAAGTACATGCACGACCATTATTTGGATAAGTTTGAGTGGTTCATGAGGGCCGATGATGATGTCTACATCAGAGGTGAATATGGAAAAGACTACACTCAAAACATTTCCATGTGTTTGAATCCATAGCTATCCACTAACTAAAATACAGTGTATCCTATCCGGAAAGTGATCACAGTTGTTGTGCTTGATAGATTTCCTTCAGACACGGTTTCTTACCTCAAAGCGATCTCTGAAAGCTGAAAAGACGTAGTTGTAGATTAGTTTGTAATTAAAGCTGCAAGCAGCGTTCAAATGGCTCAAGCACCTCCACAACTCAAAGTGTCATGACCACCAGGCGGTGCTAACGAGTCTAATTGTTTATGAGTCTAATTTTGTCATATATGTAAAAATTGGTAAAAAAAAGTACCTTATCAATGTAAAATGTTCTTTTTCCTGTGGCCACCTGGTGGTGCTATACATAAGACAGTGTGTTGTAGATGTGTTCAGACATGGACTGTTGATATAACTGGTAAACTTGGGAACGTTCAGACATTGTATTCTTGAGTTATAACAACTACTTATGACGACTTTTGACAGATGCTGTGTGGACATAGTTTAAGAAAGTCTAAAGCTTAAAAAGCTTCGTTTAGAAAAGCTTAAACATGCAAAAGTCTTTAGAGATTGATGCTGATCAAATAACATCTCTAGGAGGAGTTTGCTAAAGTACAAGGCCTGAAACTGTGCTAAAAAAATAACTGACTTGACTTCCTGTCAGTTTTGGAAACTTGCTCCTATTAACTTTTTGTAAGTCTTTGTCCCATACATGAGTGTTCCAAAATTTCAAACATTGTTTTTCAAATACAATCTCAAATAGCAGTACAGTGGTACCCCGAGATACAAAATTAATACGTTCCAGGGTGGTTTTCGTATCTCGAACATTTAGTATCTCGAAGCAAGTTTTATGCTCGTAAAATGCCAAAGAAACTACAGTATAAGTAGATGAAAAAAATGGAAAACCAGAGAAAAATCAAGTAACGTTTCTTCAATCCTTAAATGTACACATTGTAAATGTAATAAATGAAAATAAAACACAAGCAAAATACGTAATATGTACACAAATGTGAAATTTTACTTTGAGAGTGAAGCGATGTGTCGGAGGAGGTGGTACAGATGCAGAAAACATTACGGCACTACGTATGAAAGTTAACTTTCTCGAGATAATTTACGAATTACAAACACCAACACGGTTTCAAGCACAAGCGGAGACAGATGGAGAGACGCTTCTGAGAACGCATCACTGTGTTTCTCTAACTTGTGCTACAGAACAGCACTTTCCACGTTATAAACGTTATTTCTTTTACGACACCTTGACTCTAACATTTGTTATAGCACATTATTAGTATTCTGTACATAATGTTTAGCTCAATTTAAAAATTATTTAAAGTGTATTGACCTCCTTTTTGCACTTGCTGCAATGGGAGAATGGAGCGCCAGGACCCGGAAGCGCATCATACTTAACAAGCGGAATATAGAGCAGAACTATTTGTGGTTGTTCGTATCTCAACATTTTTTCGTATCTCGAAGCAAAACATTTTCTGCGAGAATTTTCATATCTTGAACATTCGTCAGGGTACCACTGTATTAAAATGTAGAAAAAAGGATTTTCTATGTTAACACTTGGTGGCGCAATAACTGACACTGTTGGTGGCTGTATGGATTTGTTCAGACAGGGACTCTTAACACAAACGGCGATTTTGAACACGATCAGACATTGCATGGCTGAGTTATTAGCAACTTTATGTTTGTCAGAATGTCCGTCCGTACATTATTTAACCATGTGAAAAAAGCTTGGCTATTTAGCATCCCGTATGCCTTACGATGAGACTGATGGAGTTTGGAGATGAACAGATAAAATTTCGATGAGGAGTTTGTCAAAGTATAACATGTAAAAACAGCCATTTTTTTAGCAAAAGTGGCAAATAGTCATTTTTAGAAGTTTTAGCAAAATAGCCGACCTCCTGACAATTTTAGTGTACGACAAACTTAGAGCGCAACATAAGCTGAAAAGCGTTAGGTGGTGCTATAGAGCCATTTTGCCACACTCACTTTTCAAACCGCAAACAGACATACATTTTCACCAGTTCTGGTGTGTGTGTGGTGACTTCGAGCATGTTCAGGCCATCACAAGAGCACAGAAACCAGCAAAACAATAATCCTCTGAGCAATTACAACATAGTTCTATGCACCTTAAGTGCTCTTAAAATAGTTTGACAGATCATAAACAGTTTAAATTGTCATTTGAATACTCATGAATCTGTGTGTTTTGAATTTGTTTTGTTTTGTTTTTTCAAGAAAAATGGTGCATGATTCTATCCAACCATCAGCACGATGCTACCATGGATTAGCATAATGCTAATTTCTCAAGTCAATGTAATAATTGGAACCCTTACACCATCACTGGACCACTGCTGCATTAGTTTTTGGTATCTGTCAAGAAAGATTATCCTACATTCAGGTTCCTTCCAAACAATCAAATTACCTTTCGTTTAGAATTATGGAACCCTTGACAATGAATATTTGGTGGCTTCCGAGCTCAGAAGAAGAGGTGTGCATGGAACTGCAGGCTGTTGGGGGTTGCACTCTAACTGATAATAATCACCAGGCATCACCTTGACAGCTACCTCGCCGAATTCATGTGGAGAGGGCTGCAGCGTGACTGCAATCCTTCCAATCAAGGTTGTAGTTGCATTCTAACACCTGGTAATGAAGTAATTTTTAAATTAAACGCCTAGAAAGTGTATGGTTTTGGGGAATACTGGGAGAAGGTAAGGGGAACGACCTTGCACTAATGCTGGCAAGAGGTTGCCGCACGAAATTGCAAGAGTGCCTAATAATGAACTAGAAAACAACATAACATTTACATAAGCTTTGACAGCCTTCATCATGAAGCTCAAAGTTGACCTCGAGTGCTTCCTCTTCCCACTGATCCTTCTTGAGATTTTTGGAGTCCAGCTGTGATAAATTTAGTTGAGTAGACACCATTCGGAAAGGCACATACTTTTGTGTAGGAAGCTGACAACTTATCAGATGCTAGCTGACAGAACATATCAGAGCATGAAAGAATTTTCTGTAGACTTTCGTAACAGGATTGTGTGGAGAATGAAAATTCCTGCTGCTTTGAAGTTTCTGTTTTGAAGTTATTTTGACAAACAATTGAATTGAAGGAGGGATAGAATATTTGAGCATTGGGTAGCGCTGCTGGGTCTCAGACAGAAGGTTGTGTTTCATTTCTGACCCGTCAAGAATATATCTGGACGTTTGCCCAATTTGAGCTGGAGACCGGCATCGACAGAACCCTGTCACCCTAATCAGGAAAAATAAATAGAAACCTGGGCATCCAGTAAAGCTCAATATGTCGAAATGGTTGATGCCCACCATTTTATTTTTTTAATTTAAGCCTACAAATGTTTTAAAGCTCTCTGGTTTCCCCTTGTTTCTTGCAGGAGAGAAGCTGGAGTCATTTCTACGCTCTCTGAACAGCAGCAAACCTCTGTATCTGGGTCAAACTGGTCTCGGTACAACTGAGGAGCTGGGTAAATTAGCTCTGGAGCCAGGAGAGAACTTCTGCATGGGAGGACCAGGGATGATTTTCAGCCGGGAGGTTCTCCGTAGGATGGTGCCTCACATCGGCTCCTGTCTCAGGGAAATGTACACAACCCACGAGGACGTGGAGATTGGACGCTGCGTCAGGCGTTTTGGAGGAACTCAGTGTGTCTGGTCGTATGAGGTAATGTCGCTTCACATCCTCCAGTGGAATTTGGGTTGAATGAGGTCGGTTGCGCCGTCTGTAGTGTGCCCATGCTTGGCAGTTTGTGAAGAGTTACTATTAGTATATTTGCTTTGTTGCTTCAAATGCACATTTTTTGGATTGTATGTGTGTTGATTTTCGAACATTTATCATGTTTGTCGAGTTTCTTTCCAACATTTGCACTCACTGCTCTATTCCCTAGATACGGTCAAAGTTTTATAGTGTCACTAGTTTGAGTAAAAGGACAAAAAAATGTTACAAAAGGACTACATTTTATAACTAATAATGGCAATAGGACTTAAATATCAGTTTGAGAGATATGTTCAAACTGTTGATGTGGAAACGACAGGCAATAGAATTTACTCAGAGATGGAGGGCGATGGTACAAATGGGTAAACCCTCATTTTACAGTCGTAGGTGAAGCATCTAGGGACAATAAGGACGCACTGTATGATAACATGTAATTCATTATGGTGGCTTGATAACCAAACTGGTCACACTCGAGTTGATGCCTCTGTTTAGATTGATACCACTAAAGGAATTCTGGGATATCACAGAGAATGCTGGGAATTTTTCCATTGACTTAAAATGGGGTCAAACTGGCAACACTTGTGGAGGATATCAGTCTGTGCAAGAACATACCAATCACTGTGCAAAAGTATCGAACCCTTTGAGTACCATTGACTTATAATGGCCTTTGAAAATAAATCCGAATGAAAATGTTTTCAAAATGAAACGTAATAGAGAAATAGGGGGTTGTTTCTGGAAGTCATAGAGAAAAATTGTACAATTTTATTTCACTGATGGCTTCCTGGCAACCAAACTGTTTACCAAAGCAGCCAAATTTTCAGAACTCTGTCAGTTTGGTAAATGATAAAGTCACAGGTTGGTTTACAGTGACAAAGGCATCATTATTTTATGTTACTGAACCCTCCGTAGCAACCAGAGTGTTTACCATAGTAACCATTTTGGCATATCTCAGCTAATTAAAATCGTCGAGACACAGGGGTTGGTTTATATTTCTCATAATGTCATTGGAAACTTTGTATGATGTCACTCACTCCTCCATAGCAGCAAAAATCCTACCGTGGCACAATTTTAAATGGCACTTCTAGAATCCAACATCAAAGTTTGTGCACATACTTCAGTCTAGTTTGCATTCCAATTTATCAAATTGACCGAACTGTGCAGTTTTTTTTAGCTTGAAGTGCTAACAGAAAGTCTAGTGTAGCAGATGCTACAGTTAGCTTGTTATTAATAATACAAGACATTAATTATACATACATGTATACACCCGTGTTAAACACTCAAATTTTAAGTTCACCTTGTGGCCAACCACACAACTTTCAAAGCAGATGTCAAACTGTTTCTGGTTTAGGAAATGGAATAAACTAAGCCACAAATTAAAATTTAAGTTTGCATGGCTAAGATGTAAGTGTACACTAAATTTGAGGTAAAGAGGAATAACACTTGGAAACACGATATTAAAAAAAAAATGATCACAGTCTTTAAAAAGATGTCTTATCTCTGTTTTTTTCGATTGTGTTGGTTGTGTTTATAACTATTCTGGAGGCAATTCACAAGGCTTGGTGGATCCGTGTCACCAAGTAAAATTAGCATTTCTTTTCAGGTTGAATCAAAATGGTTTTGTTTTTGATCTGTACAAATTGTTAACTTGAACCCTCCTATTGAGGGATTGATTTTTGTCAGCTAAACAATTCTTAATGTATTAGTGTTGTCTGTGTGTTCCAAAGCCAATATTTTGAGAAATTGTGATTTTTTTTTTTCTAAAAAATATAAACTTACTGCACATACTTAACCTGCCAGTAGCAAGTACCTACTGGTCGATTTGAATGGTTTGATCAAGTTCTTATACTTGAAAACAAGTAAGTTGTGACTTGTTCTTTATATTATAATTTTTTAAGTTTCTCGATATTTTTATATAAAATGACTGCAGTAATTTATACGAAAGTAGTTTTGAGCCGTACTGCTTCTATCATGCAAATTTGTTGATATCTACAGATCTATTACGATCTCAGAAATATTGACAGATTAGAACCAGCTTGAGGTCAGTGTGAAACCAATTGTACTGCTTTGCATTGAATTGCCATTGGCACTCAATGTATTATTCATGTTTCATCTCTGCCACTAGTGCACTTGAGAATGTGATTACATGCAACAAATCTGCACCGCTGAACAACTTCTGAGATTCTTGAGTGAAGGATTGCCCTGAGTTTAATACAGTTATCTCATAATATCTCAAAGGGTATGCACCTACACAGCCCTGTATCCCTTGTGTGTGTTGCAACTACAGCAGTTCCCTACATGGCAAGTGTGCACGTCTCTTTTTTTTCCTGCCAGTTATTGGATGGGTTGGAGGCAACCATAAATCACTGGGACAGGAAGGACAGCTCAGTTCAGTGTGACCGTGAACCATTGCAACTCCAACAGGATTGTGTTTGCTGTTGTGTGTATGAGAATGTCTTTGCATAACAGCTGCAAAGAAAGCTGATAGAGAAAAGATGGAGATTATATATATATATATATATATATATATATATATATATATATATATATTGTCGCAGGAGAGGGACCACACAACAAGGTTGTAAACAGAAAGTATCCCCGTAGGGTGGATTTATTAATAATAATGGTGATTCGGAGTGCTCAAGTGCGGTGCAGTCTTTGAAGTGCTCGGTGCTCGTGTCTTCTTCTTCTTCTCCTCTTGTGCGCGTCTGTGAGTTTTCCCAGTGGTGCTCGTGAAGGTGGTGTCCTAGGAGGATCGGGCTTCTGAGCTGGGCCGTTCCTTGGGCTCACGGGCTGTCTGCTTGGGAGAGAGAGAGAGGCGTTAGCTGCTGCACTCGCTGGAGATCAAGCTCAAACTGGCTTCCTCTGCTCTCTCTCTTATGCTGCCACGCTAATGAAGCGCGGCTGTTCCCGATCCTCCTGTGATGAAGGGCGCCAGGTGTTCCCATTTTATGCCAGGGCCGCGATGATTGGAAAGGACTCCTGTCACAATATATATATATATATACATACATACATACATACATACATACATACATACATACATACATACATACATACATACATACATACATACATACATACATAGAGGGAGAGAGGTAAGGAAAGGCAAAGCAAAGGCGAAAGACAGCTAAGATTGAAGCTAGATAAAGTGCAAAAGCAGGTAATGCCTCTACAAGACCAATATCAAATAGGCCAGGTAAAACAAAGATAAAAGACAGCTAAGAACGACAGACAGAGCCAATAGATATAAAGGACAGTCAAGACTGTGATCGAAGACAGTCGATAGAGAGGCAAGACTAAGATCAAATACAGTCAAGACTGAGGCAAGACTGACATCAAAGACATCCAAAACTGAGATCAAAGACATTCAAGACAGTGGCAAGACTAAGATCAAAGACACCCAAGACAGTGGCAAGACTAAGATCAAAGACACCCAAGACAGTGGCAAGACTAAGATCAAAGACACCCAAGACAGTGGCAAGACTAAGATCAAAGACACCCAAGACAGTGGCAAGACTAAGATGAAAGACACCCAAGACTGAGGCAAGACTGACATCAAAGACATCCAAAACTGAGATCAAAGACATTCAAGACAGTGGCAAGACTAAGATCAAAGACACCCAAGACAGTGGCAAGACTAAGATCAAAGACACCCAAGACAGTGGCGAGACTAAGATCAAAGACACCCAAGACAGTGGCAAGACTAAGATCAAAGACAC
>SRMA01027261.1:2308-30534 GCA_007224835.1 Danionella cerebrum | reverse complement strand
GGTTGTTTTGGAGACAAAGTCAGAGAGGCCAGGTTGAGATGGTTTGGACATGTGCAGAGGAGGGATAGTGGTTATATTGGTAGAAGAGATGTGTATAAGAGACAGGTGCAAGGTTGAACAAAGTTTAACATACGACTGATGGAACAGACACAATCTCTTGGAGGAGTCTGTTAAAGTATGAGCTTTACAAAGTGCCATTTTTCAAAATAATTCACTTCCTGTCGGTTTTGCAAACTCACACCACAATTTCAAGACAGTTGAACGTAAAAGTAAAAAAAAAAAAAAAAAACAGAAAATTGCATATTCATTGTGGCCACTATGTGGCACTACAAGTGACCCCATAGGCTGCTATTTATATGGGTTCATACATGAACCCTTATCCCACTTGACGAATTTCATCCTAATCAGACATTGTATGGCATAGATATAATAACTTCCTGCTTCTTTGCAAAACATCAAAATTCAGCTGACCGACGAGAACAAACAAAAAAGTTTCACAAATTAAAACTGCAAAGACTTTAGATGAGACTGCCAGAGTTTGATGGTTATCAAATAAAATCTCTAGGACTTAAGTTACAAGGCCTGAAACTGTGCTAAATTTTTACAAGAAAATTAATATCTGGCTCCCTGTCGGCTTTGGAAACTTTCTTGTAGATCTCTGCCCCTTAAATAAGTTTACCAATTTCCAAATATCCTTCAAACACACTCTGAAATAGCAGTATAAAACAGCAGAATATTGTATATTCTGCTAGAACTGACACTTTTCAGACATGGACTCTATTTAACAGCATGGAAAGTTTGAACATTAGTACTCAGCCAATGAAGAACAGATATAATACCCAACTGAAGAAATCCAAGGTTGTTGTCCTGGACACTGCAAACTCTCTGTAACCTCTCAGTAATCTCTTGGCAGTCCATTTATTGCTATCATTCAATGGATAATTCTTTTCAATGATGTTTGTGTCCAGAAGAATTTAAGGTTGAATTTTACCTTATTTGTTCACAAATGCTGGCCCAGCATGTATTTACAAGTGATGATGGGGTGGTGGTGGGTTGCTGTTTAATAGTCATACACATCAAACTATCTCTGGTGTTTTTATGTTTCAATGATCGTTTAACATTTCTGTTGTTTCAAATGTTTTCATTTCAGCCTGTTTTTTTTTTTACATTTTGATTGATAATGTGATACTGTAGACATAATATTGTGATTTTTATCCTACACCTCGTTACACCTCTAGTCAATACTCTACTGAGATACGTTTTCTAAATAGTTTAAGAAAAGGATTATAATGTTGTTTATTTCTGCAGATGCACTTTCAAACAGAAATGGGACTTATTACTATGTTCACACACAAGGAAAGTGAATGTAACTAGGTCATTGATCAACTTGGCAACCATTACAAATTAGCATGGCCTGTCTGAAAATGAAGAAATCAGTGTGAGGGGCTTTGTCTTTTGTTGTTTGTTTCAGGCTCCTACTGAAACCACTGGAATTTCACAGAGCAATGGTAAACGTGAAGGCACTTATTCTGCAGGAATTGTGTTTAATGCTGAACTCAACAGAGAGAGGGAAATTGTTTTCCATTGAACTCAAGGTGTATTTTTGACCCACGAAAGAAGTCAGATGGGTATTTTCTTCTGAAGGGTGAAATTGTAAAGGGATAATTCAATCAGATTTATCCCCTTGCTCCAAACCTATGTTCAGTTCCTTTTTTTTAGTTGAATGCAAATGAATTTACTGAAAATAAAGCTTTATACCGGCAGACGCTGTGATGTAATATTCTCCAACCATAACAAAAAATAATAATATTTTTTTGTGTCCAGTGCTGCGTTTATTAAATCATTAAATGTTCAAAAGTGTTGGGTGAATCATTCCTTGGAGGGAATTGATGTTTTTTCCAAAGTGCACTGAAGAGTGATATGTTGAGTAAACTATAAAAAGTAATACATTAAGCCATTTGCCAAACATTTGTAGTCCTTCAATGTAGGTATGTGTAATTCTCTCAACTGGCATCCAGTGGTGTAGACTTTAGTCATGCGACTTGTACTTGAGTCATTATTTTGGTGACTTGCAACTCGACCTGGACATTCGTATGTCGCTCACGTTTCTGTCTGAGGGAGAGAGAAAAAGAGACCACACACAATCAGCCAAAGAAATTGAAGCTTCTTTAAGATCGAAGTTCATCTATTGGTCTTTGGCCTGATTTGCGGTCCCTGTTGTCACTCAATTTGAGTGATGTGCACATGACTGAAGTTTTTCCTTTAGGAATCAAGTCATTTTACATATTTTTTTGCTTTAGTCCTGTTAGCTTAACAGATATTAACAGCAGACGCTTCAGCAGTTGTTTACTACTTTATTTTATATTTAATGCTTGGGTTTTTGGAATTTTAGGGTTAAAATACATTTACATAACACTGACATTTATGCACTTGGCAGACGAACCACAGGACAGTTATCTGTTGTTGCTTGTTTTTATAAATGACTTGAAATGACATGAAATCAAAATTTTGCAACTTTTTGACTTGCCCTGTTTTGACATCAGACTTGACCTGGACTTGCCTTGTATTGACTTGGAACCTGACTGGGACTGGCCCTGTATTGACAGGAACTTGACTGGGACTTGTCCTGTATTGACTAGGGGACTTGACTGGGACTTGCCCTGTATTGACTTGGGACTTGACTTGGACTTGCCCTGTATTGACTTGGAACCTGACTGGGACTAGCCCTGTATTGACAGGAACTTGACTGGGACTTGTCCTGTATTGACTGGGGGACTTGACTGGGACTTGCCCTGTATTGACTTGGGATTTGACTTGGACTTGCCCTGTATTGACTTGGAACCTGACTGGGACTAGCCCTGTATTGACAGGAACTTGACTGGGACTTTTCCTGTATTGACTGGGGACTTGACTGAGACTGGCTCTGTATTGACTGGGACTTGCCCTGTATTGACTTGGGATTTGACTTGACTGAGCTCTGTATTGACTTGGAACTTTACTGGGACTTGGCCTGTATTGACTTGGGACTTGACTTGGACTTGCCCTGTATTGACTGGGGACTTGACTGAGACTGGCTTTGTATTGACTTGGAACTTGACTGGGACTTGCCCTGTATTGACTTGTGACTTGACTGGGACTTGCCCTGTATTGACTTGGAACTTGACTGGGAGTTGCCCTGTGTTGACTTGGGACTTGACTGAGACTAGCTCTGTATTGACTTGGAACTTGACTGGGAGTTGCCCTGTGTTGACTTGGAACTTGACTGGGAGTTGCCCTGTGTTGACTTGGGACTTGACTGAGACTAGCTCTGTATTGACTTGGAACTTGACTGGGAGTTGCCCTGTGTTGACTTGGGACTTGACTTGACTAGCTCTGTATTGACTTGGAACTTGACTGGGACTTGGCCTGTATTGACTTGACTTGACTTGACTTGGGACTTGACTGAGACTAGCTCTGTATTGACTTGGAACTTGACTGGGAGTTGCCCTGTGTTGACTTGGAACTTGACTGGGACTTGCCCTGTGTTGACTTGGGACTTGACTAGAACTTGCCCTGTATTGACTTGGGACTTGACTAGAACTTGCCCTGTCTTGACTTGGGACTTGACTGGGACTTGCCCTGTATTGACTGGGACTGGCCCTGTATTGACTTGGATAGAATAATCATGAATGTCAAGCAGTTAATATTTTGGTGGCTGATCACTACAGGAAGCAGTAGAGAGAGAGTACGAAGTTGATACGAAAATGTGGGATGAGCACCACGAATGGCTCTTTTATATTATTAAAAGAACCGGCTTTCATTGATCATTCTCCTTGCGAAAAATAGATTGTTGGCACAAGCATTCATTTTTTTGTTTGGCGCCACTCGTTCGGTCCGATGTGTGATGTCCTGTTGGTGCCCATGGTTTTTGCTAGAGGTCCGTTGTCATTCGAAAATTGTGTTCCTATAGTCTTTTTCTCCTTTTGACACTTCACACACTTCAGTTTGCTTCTCTGAAAAATATGTTTGTGGGGATCGGCAGCTGCCACATATGCGGGCACAGCAATTTTGTGACTGGATGGGGGGGTCATTATAATCCTTTTCTCAACATCCCCAACTGCGCATCATCAGGCTGTGCACATATAATTACTAGGCAGCTGGTGAAAGAGAGTCACACCGTTCAACCTGCAAGAGAAGGTATCCAGAGTCCCTGCAATCTCCATCCACTGCTCCTTCTCTTGCACGTTGAACCCAGAGCACTACCCGGAGCCTGCGCTCACCTGACCTGCTCACCACTATCTCCTACCACCGCGGAGTGGCTTTTTAATTATTTTTTTGGGTGTGCCATTTAAAAATCTTTGTGGCCTTGAATGGTGTCAGTGTATCTATGTCTCTCTCGGCAACCTGCTACAATAAATAGTTTTAAATCTCTTTAACTGATGGTGTCAATCTGACAAATTACTTTCTTCATGTAATGGTTTAATCGATCAATTCGCACATCCCTAGTTCAGTACGTATGTCACAGTTCTTCTGCTAATCTGCAGGCACTGGTCACATTCATGGTTGAGGGATTTAAAGATTTCTTTTTTGTCCTTTAATGGGACCATATTTAGAACAGGAACAAACGCTAGAGAGAGAGGAGAAAGGACCTGAGATTGATCTGCTTTCTTTTTGAAAATCTTCATCGTTACTTTGACGGAGTATTGACATCACCATGATATTTCTGCTCGCTCAAGCCTTAATGATGGAGGAAAGGGACCTTCTCAATCAGTGGATCTCAGAGAAACCAAACGGCATCAATGAAACATGAGCATCTGTGAGCTCCTCATTATGTTTTTATCTTTGCTTCAGCGTGTTCTCTTTGAAGCTACAGGAACAGTTTCCCGCTCATGTGTCACCTGCAAAGGATTCTCTAGGGATCTACTGATGAAACAGAGAAACTCGGACAGGCAGAGCTCGTATCTTTAGTCAAATCTGTGCCAGTGTCTTGAACGTTTCCCATGAGATTTTTACCTTGATTCTTTCACAAGAAAGTTTCCCTGGGGCTTTGTGGATTAAATTATGGGAACATTAAAGCTTTCTTATCATGCTTCTTTGCTGCCAGCAGCTAGCTGGTGACACGAAAGCTAATGAAAACAAACCTGCGGAAAAAACACATGAGCTTATTTCAGGAACTGTCATCAGCTGTAGCAGAAACGTCATTCATGACCCATGCACCGAGCTTGATGTCTTTTGTTAGGGAGAGGTGACAGGCCAAGAACCATCTAACTCTATATTATTTTGCTGCATGTGTGGAAAACGAAGAGCAGTAAAGACACAGTCCCAGCTACTAGGGAATTATATTTCTAGATGGCATCTTCAAAACATTTATGAGCCTAAATTTAGTCGAAAGTATGTTCAGTGTTCTCAAAAATGGAATGATATAGGAAATAGATGGCAACCTCAAACCATACACTTTTATAAAGAAAGCCAACCCTGGTCTTGGAACTGGGGAGAATCAACTTTTTGCTTTAAAAACATAAATAACAGGTTTTGCATGAGCATATATACACTGCACTAATGGTTGAGGGACGCATAAGTTGGATGAATGGGTGGATGGATGAAGAGATATGTATATTTGTTGAAGGTCTGGGTATATTCAATTTAGTCAAAGGAAGTTGTGGGTGTTGCATTTAATGTCATTTTACGTCATTAAAGAGACATTATTTTGGTTGAGAAAAATTACCGGGTGGGAGGGGGATAACCACCTGACACGCGAAGTGAATTATAACTGTATAATGCACGGCTGAGTGTTGATTATCTCCTTTATGCCATGAACATTTGCCAAATGTTTACATTTATAATTAAAATATATCGCAGTAATAAATTAATGGAATTAAAATTATTTTAGTCAGTTAACGTTAAAGTATCGTTTGGAACCGGTATCGAATTCAGGGTATCGGTATCGAACATTTTTGAACGATACCCAGCCCTACTTACAAATGACAACAAATAGTGCCATGAATTCTTTAATTTTGGGATGTGAATCCGCTTAACTTTTACACCATTGTCCATTCGTTTACCATAATTTTACAGTTTTAATAGCTACTGTGCATCTGATAGGTTTAATTTATATTGTGTTAATTTGTTATTAGCATATAGCTAGAACATGTAGTAAACAAATGTTTACATTCTTGCTAATCACGTCACAATCGACTTTTATGTTCAAGACTATAGTAATATCATTTTACATACGGTTCATTGACATGAAGTAGCTCTGCGATGGACTGGTGACCTGTCCACGGTGTACCCCCGCCTCTCGCACAATGTTTGCTGGAGATAGGCACCGGCAGACCCCCGTGACCCCAATAGGGAATAAGCGGGTTGGAAAATGAATGAATGACTTGAAGAGGCTGATACTGCTGGCTCCACAGCATTATTGGAGAGCTTCTTGGTTGGACATTGTTACACAAAGTTTATTAATTAATCAACACCTGCCAGCCAATCAGAATCGAATATTCAGACAGACCATGGCATAAGACAGCAAAAACCCTGACTGAAAAGGTGATTATCCCTAACTTAAAGAATGAATACATTAGATCAAGGGATCGATATCCAGGCTTGCAAAATCGCAAGCCTGTCGTCCCGGGGCAATTGTGTCTTCCTGTCAGGCCACCAAAATGCATCTAATAGGGTACATACAATATATTTTAATGCCTTACATTCTCTTACAAATATAATTGGGTAATAACTTTCTATGCAGTTTTCGGGCAACCGAGAGCCACTATAAATATGTGGAAGATTGAATTTGCATTTGAACCCGCGCTCGCTTTCTTAAATCTTACTTTCCCTTTTTATTTGCCATTGCACAAATGGTTTTTAATGGTGGTTTTACGCTTCATGAATGTTTGTTGTGTTTGCGATCTTTCGTACCATCTGTATCTTTCATACAGCCGCGTGTGAATCCTCTATTACATTATTCCAACTATTACAAGTTACCCTGTTACCCTTACGTTGTCTTTAGCAGATAAAAACACACAGAGTATATGCCAACAGCACCCGTGGCTTGATCACAAACGTTTTATAAAGTGGTTTGTGGCTCATAAAAAGCCAAATACTATTTAACTTTGACGGTGAGGCGAGTGTTGATCTGTTCCTTCACCAACGTAATATTCATTCCACCTCTTTGTCTCTAAATACACCTAAAAACAATTATTTAAAATTAATGTAATGTGGGGCTAAATATTTTAGCTAATTCAAACTTTTAAATTACTTACACTTATGTCTGACTGTTCAAAACAGTAAAGTTTATTTTTAATTTGATCAGATTTTGCTAAATAACACTTTTTTTGGCACAATATATGTGTTTTTTTTTGCTGTGATATGCTTGCAGCACGTCAAAAAGTAGAGCTGATGCGTAAATGATTTTTGCACGTCTACAAGCTTTTGTCTGTTAACATTCAGGCCGAAAAAAGACAAATTTGTGTTTTTGTTTCCTTTACAATATTCTACATTAAAAACTCATTTTTTTTTCCGGCTACCAAAGAGCAGAAGGGCTACCAGGGATAAAGAAATGTATGAGCCCTGGATATAATGATTGATAAACTGAAGGAGAGCCAGGTAGAGTGGGTCAAATCTGCATTTCATAAACAGCCACTTGTTCCAGTTTGAAGTGGTTGGGAGGATGGATGGATGTGCGGAATGGGTAGCTTGGATGAAGGAGTCAGTGGGTTTTAATTGTCGGGTGGGTATGTTGGGCAAAGCAAAGTGGTGGGTTACTGATGGAGGCTGGATGATTTTGAGGGATGAAAGAATGGCTCAGAAGGAGAAGTTATCAGCAGCATGAGTGTCATTAATCTCTTTACTCTCTACAGTTTCTTTACAAATTGACAGACTAATGTAAAAAAATTGGCTGATAGTTCAATGAGCAGCATTTCTGCAGTCTTTCTACTGTTACGTTGTTAATGGACTGTGCTATGAGTCAGTTGAAGTCTTTGAGTTCATCTCTATAAAATATTAATAGCTCATTTATTCCCTTGTCCATTGACTGCAGTGTCTGAACTGGGTTCCATTCTCCATTGTTTTACCTGCTTGCACTGATTGATTTTTCATGCCTTTTGCTGTTACTGTCAGTCATGATTCTACTCGATGAGATGAGGCCACACAGGAAATGCGCTGCTTGTGGGTCACTAACTGTATCACTTTACACAATAGTCATCCATCATGTACTATATCATCTCTTTTATCATTAGCTTACCCAAAGCTGGAAAATCTGCCAGTGGGTGTAGAAAGTATTGACTGAATGCAAAACGCAGAGTGCAAAGGAGTTTTACATAATCTATCTCTAGGTACGCAGCTGGTTTTGAATTAGGATGCCGATGTTCGATTTGAATATAAAACAGATGCACGGCTTTCATTAAAGCAGAACAAGAGTTTGATCTAGATACATAATTTCAATTATCAAATATTATTTTTATATTTTTACGCTATAAAGAGATCTGCAGAGGGTTTAGCAACCATGTTAGAGGGGGCTGAGGTGAAGAAGGTGCAGGAGTTTAGGTAATTGGGGTCAATAGTCCAGTGCGACGGGGAGTGTTGAAAAGATGTGAAGAGCCAAGAGCAGGCAGGTTGGAGTGGATGTTGTGTGACAGAAGAGTGTCAGCAAAAATCAAAGGAAAGGTGTACAGAACAGTAGTGAGACCAGCTATGATGTATGGGTTGGAGACTGTGGCAGTGAGGAAGAGACAAGAGGCAGAGATGGAAGTAGCAGAGATGAGGATGTTGAGGTTCAGTTTAGGAGTGACGAGGATGGACAAGATTAGGAATGAGCACATCAGAGGGACAGCTCAGGTTGGTTGTTTTGGAGACAAAGTCAGAGAGGCCAGATTGAGATGGTTTGGACATGTGCAGAGGAGGGATAGTGGTTATATTGGTAGAAGGATGTTGTAGATGGAGATGCCAGGCAAGAGGTCAAGAGGAAGACCAAAGACGAGATATATGGATGTGCTGAAAGAGGACATGAAGGTAGTTGGTGCAAGAGTAGAGGATACTGAGGACAGAGTTAGGTGGAAAAGGATGATTCGCTGTGGCGACCCCTAAACTGGGAACAGCCGAAAGGAGAAGAAGAAGAAGTGACCTTTTTGTCATTTGTAATGAAGCTTGCTTATTAGTGAAATTATCAATATGTAATTATTGACTTTAGCCTGGATTGATGGCTTTAAAATTACATATTGCAATGTATTTTTTTTCCAATATCGTTCAGCCCTATGTTAAAGTGCTCTCTTCAGAATTTCAGTTGAGTAAAAGTACAAAAGTATTTGCCTTAAAATGTACTTAATGTATTTAAATACATTTAGAGATGAAGATATGACTTATTTATTGCCATGGTTAAGAGTCTGGTTGCTATGGAATTATCTGTGACATAATGTTTCAATCTACTTTATTAATATAAAGTCATTTAAATCAATATAACTATAAATAACCCCCATGTCCCTACGGTTTTCTGTTTAGAAGATATGACATTGAAAATGTTGCAAAGTGGGCGGGGCTTGATAAATCTATGCTAATTCACAAGCAATTATTGGCTTTCTTAGTGATTAGATCCATCACTAAAGGGTTTATGCCTCTCCAGTACCAAACATATACATGTCTTTTCAATTTTTTAGGGATTAAATGCCTAAAAAGTAAAATAATTTGCGAATGAGCCAGAAACTCTACTGTTCAACAAAACTAGAGGGAGGGAAAAGATCCAATTAGTCAGAAACAGGGATAAAAATTACATCCAGGGCTGGAAGAGGAAGTGACCCTGAAGTAGGCCGACCACACTGCCAGAGTGGTTAAGGAGGAGAACTTTAATAGCAGGATAATTAGAAGGAGATGTTGAGTGGATCTCTAAATCTGGCCCGGGGCGTCATAAACCACATCCAGTGCATGAACAATGTCCTTGATGAAAGATGGAGCTGCTGCTGCTGCCTAGAAAACATTAAAGCACAGCAGGAGGAGACTGCGGCTCTGTGTAAACGTGTTCTGGAGCTACTCAGACTTTCCTTTTAAAGTTCTGGTGCTCTTTGCGCTTGTGTTTTCTTCATCATTGTTGAACAGTCCAGGCATGCTTTACAATGAGCAACAAACGCCTCAGTAAACTCCTTTTCATTAAATAATCAACAGTATGCTTCAAAGCTACATTTTATTGGCCTCTGTGTTGCACGTATATTGCTCCAGATTTCCCATGGCTGCAATTTACATTCGTGCATTTCCAGGGGTCGCTCTTCTAAAGTCTTTGCTAATCACATCAGCCGCTAAAAATACTTGCATCAGTTTTGTGAAGATTCACTCTACATGACAACAAATGCCTTGATGAAAGTCAAACACTGGCTAGATATTAATGTATAATCATATATATACATGCTGGGATTTTGAATAAGCTGTAATTTAAATGAAACCTTTGAATCTCTGTAAAGCTTCTCCAGTTCCTGTGCTTTTTGCTCAAGGGCAATTTCACCAGCTGTTTGAGTGATGTTCACAAGACATCTGATGATGAAAGAGAGATGCAGTGATAAAGGCTGCGCATTTCATCAGTTTTCTTGGTGCTTTACTCGATTAAACTGAAAGATAAACGGAAAAATATTGAGAGTCCCTTCAGTAACTAAAGCCCTGTGTGCACATTGTATTTTCAAGGGAGAAACAAAACCCCTATTTCCACCGTTTACAAAAGCCACCACTTTTTTTGTGACATCTGCAAAATATGATATAAATTCAAAAGTTTATTCCCCCTTTTAGAAAGCAACAACTGAACAAAAAGAAAATGTGGTCCAAGATCTGTCAGAGGAGTTGGTCTCCGTACGAATCCAACAAACTGTAAAGTAGTTTGTATGTGGTAAGAACATGATCAGAACCAAAAACAGCTCAATTAATATGACAAAAATAGCATTTTGAATGAATACAGCCACCGTATTGCGGCTGCGCGTGGCATTATGGGTTGGCGTGTGTCTATTTATAAAGCAGTGTTTATCATGGGAGATTGCGGTCAAACCTGGAGTTTGTAATGCGAGCATCATTTACAACGTGCATCGTAAATGACCTCGTAAAAGATGACCGGTCAAAATCAAGCAGTGAACTCATCCTAATTATCCCAGTCTTCAGGCGTTGTTTAATTCCGTGTGCGCGTTCATTGTAACCACTCCAGGAAACCTACTATGGCGTAAATGACCAATGAGTGACTGATATGATGTCACATAGCTTTTTTTACCTGCACTGAAGTAGGATTATAACCATAACTGTTACCGCAACACAAACTGTGTTGATTTGCAATGTCCAGGTCCAACATTTTCCAGTTCTCGTAGCTTTCTCTAGGAAAATACTTGCTTGAAATCCAAAGTTTTGACGTGTCGGTTGTTGGTGGTGAACCCACATCTCAAAGCCAGACCCAGAGGGAAATATGATATGTGACCATGTATAACCTCAGCACCTTTTCACCACGAAAGGAACACTTGCGAACAAATCTGAACACCAAACTACTGCGTGGTCTTGATACTTGACTGGACCTGTTAAGAGTTAGCCTTCATTAATAAATAATTCTCATAGGATAATAGAGTTCAGGTTCATGAATAATTGAAATACAGATGAGTCATAGACGTCTTATACGACAAAGACTCGTCACTTCCCAATTAATTTCTTTTCAAACAGGAAGTCAGAAATTGGTCCTTCTAATTATCCAGAATCACTTCTAAATTATTATTATTATTATTATTATTATTATTATTATTATTATTATTATTTTCCTCTCTTCGTCTTTTCCTCTTCCTTTCTTTCATTTTCACTTGTGTACCTTCACCCTTCCCCAATCCTTTGTCCACTCCCCCTTTTGGTTCGGCACTGTCTTGTCCTGACACAACTATTATAAACGTACTCGCGGGAACCACAACTAATAAATATTTAATAAATACATTCAAATTTCCAATCCAGAGGAGAAAACACCACACCAGGTGTTTTACTCCTCTGGAGAAAGCAAAACTGTCCAACTCAGCAAGGCAAGTACTCCCCCATGTGATGGCTTTTGAGCAGGAAAGGACAAGGAAAAAAAAACAAAAAAAAAACATGATGAACCCAAATAAAAGCCCTCATCCCGGTGAAGAGCCAATCTTAGCTTCACTAGCTTACAGTCTATGTATAATTACAAAATTATTTTAGTAAATATGAATTTTTATATCAGCCCTTCTGGCACTTCTTGGTGTGCGACAACAAAGTCTGGCAAATTAGCAGTATTAGTATTAGCAATAGTTTTCCATTTCTTTCATCGAAAAAATATAAATTCGCCCATTCAGATTGTAATGTTCTTTGCTCATCTTTATATTTGCCCTTAGCTGTATCTTTTTTGGCTTCTGTCCTGATGATAAATATGATATTTACATCGTTTTGGACAAGTTGCTCTAAATCTGATGGTCAAATGCACCTGATATTGACGCCTCAGGATTTGAATGGGTTGGTCTAGCTAGTACACGTTAAATCATGTGCGAAGTTCGGTTACAAATAAATCATTAATCGTCAATTATTTAATTGATTTATTTTAAAAAATAATTACATAAAATGGTATTGGTGCATGGAACATGTGCAGAGTGGAGAGCCGCAATAGACCCATTTACCACCCATGCCCTAGTCAATACTGAGTCTAATAAGGCCACATCTTTGATATTGTCCAGGGCTCTGTACAAACATAGATATAAAACAGTTATAACAGCAATCTATAAAACATTTATTCAAATAACATGCAACTCAAGTATGGAGTCAACAGTCACTCCAGCTTTCTACTTCTTTAGCTGTGAACTTACATGGCGTTGTTCTTCAGAAGACAACCGTCGAGATGTTACATTTCTGTGAACAGTCTGGACATCTCTGTTAGATGGTTGCACTTCCATCGTTCTTACAATTTTTCTGCAGTATTTTACTGATATATTGTGATCTGCTTGTGACCCTCACCTTTTTGTGTAAAAATTTGTGACATTTTTCTTCCATGGGGAGTCATTGCTGACAGCATGGAATGTGAAGGGCTTTTATTTGTTAAATAATGCCCTTTTATAGTCATCGGTCTGCTGGACAGCTCTTAAATGAATCATTAGAATCAGGTTGAATGCCGGTTAGTTCAAATTTTGTAGTCAAAAAGTGGTGTTAAAATAGTGTGGCTTTTCTCCAAAGACTATAATTGGAGTGTACTCAAATCACTTTTTTTGTGTGCCAAAATAAACATATTTTGTATTTTGCAGTATAGTATCTCATAGAGAATGTTGATTCTGAAAGCTTTTCTGACAAATGTAGTGCGGTGTACTTATTTATGCTGAGCTTTGTTTACATGTGAAACAACAATATACTTCAGAATATTTATTTATCACAAAAAGTTGTACGTAACTGACAGCATCTTTCATCATTTCATTCATCTATTCCACCCAGATGTTAATAATAATGACATTAATATGTTACTGTTGGCATGTGACTGCTACATAAACATGCCATGCCTGGCAGTGGATTATTTATCAATTCTTAATGTAGAAAAGACCTGCTTGGTTTTCATTTTTGTAGAATCTTGTAAAACCTTTCCACACCAATAGGTTTGATGTATGACTGTGGAAGATTAGAGTTAGATGATCTACAGCACAAAGATTCTCAAGAAGAAAACAAAACACAACGCTTATATGGAATTATCACCCGCATAAATTATTGTTGATTATACAAAACTGCTCTGATTGGCTGAGCCATTTTGAGATGAAACTCAGCTGCCAGGTATATGACTCATATACAGTACAGTGTTCGTGGAAAGACTGATGGTCTGCAAAACTAATTAGATTTCTGTTAAATGACTCGGAAAATAGAGTCCTTTGTGTTCTGATATAAATGATGGGGAAGTGAAAACGAATGGCAGCTTCATTATAACTTGTAATGAAGCTGCACCTTCTCTCTTTCTCTTCCCCTCCAGTGACTCATAATACTGCTCTTCCCATAGAGCGGCTCTGCGATGCGTTCTTCAAACCCATGCAGTGCGATATCTTCAAAAAGCCTCGTATGGTTTCATTTTTATCCTGCAGGCTGAGAGGAGCTCGGGTCATTAATGCAGACACTTCAGTATGAAACACCCACACAACTCTCAAAAACACAGCCATCACCCACAACACGAATCAAAGCGTCACGAGGCGCTATATAGACACTGAATATTAGTTCTCCGATGTGCTGATGAGGAGAACCTTGCATTCAAATGAACACTTTTGAAGGTGAATAATGAGATGGGAATGAAATGGATTCATTCATTACTGATTTACAGAGATTGTTGAAGAAAATAGATATTATATTATCCTACACTGCTAATCCCATTGTAAACATGTAGAGTGTGGTTTTTAAAAAATATATGAGGGATTACTGTACGTTCTTGATGTATTTAGAATTACATTGTCAACTATAACTATATTGAACATTCATCTTGATGTATTTTGAAAATTACAGCTGGCTCAAAAGTTTAGCACATTTTCTGATTACTTGACGCAAAAGTATTTTTTCCACTCACAGTTAGTGGTTGGGTGAAGTCATTAACTGTCTTTACACTTTTAAACAGAATCTTTCCAAATGACCCTGATCAAAAGTTTATACATTTGTGTGATTTTGGCCTGATGACAAGCACAGAAACTGCCACTAAAGGGTTTGAGTGGCTAGTAAAAGAAACCATCCTCACCTAACCCTCCTGGTTCAAAGTTATTTGGAACGATGAGACCAAAATGGAACTTATGGACCACTATGATAAACGCTACATTTTGAGAGGAGCCAACAAGGCCTATGATGAATGGAACACATGGAGGTGGGTCGGTGATGTTTTGGGGATGTTTGAGCTCCAAAGGCACATGAAACTTGGTCGAAATTGATTGGAAGATAAATGTGGTGTGTTATTAAAAATGTCATTCATCAGCTCGGAAGCTGCACATGGGACGTTACTGGACATTCCAACGCTTGGTTCAAAGGTTCTGGGGTGGCCATTTTAGCCTCTTGACCTTTTATATCATTGAACCACTCTGGGGAGAACTCAATCATGCAGTTCGTTTAAGACAGCCCAAGAACTTTTAAGATTTGGAGGCTTTTTGTCAAGAAGAATGGGCAGCTTCACCAGCAGAGAAGATAAAGAACCTCATCGACAACTACCTCAAGAGACTTCAGGCTGTCATTGATGTTAAAGGGGGACTACCAAATATAAACTTTTGATCAGGGGGATTTGGAAAGTTTCTGTTGTCATTATGATTTAAAATGATTAAACACAAGCTGCAGTAATCCAAAATCTCTCTACTTTAAAACATTCTTTCTTTGTATCTTATACAATGGCACCCTTTGGGGGCAGTCCTCAGAAAGGGGGATCAGTTCACAGCATGATCAGAAAATAGAAGATTATGTTGGAAATAATCCTAATGTAGGAAAAGCATAGCTTACAAAAGATAAGACATTTTAATCCAGTGTTTCCCTTACCATTATATTAGTGGGGCGCCCCGCCCCCCCAACGGCACCCCCCGCCCCCCCCCCTGGAAGGTCAAGTTAATTTTATTTTATTTTCGTCGAAAAACGACAGAAGTAATTTATATATATAACAGGTCTTTGCTTTTTTCTTTTATTAAACTAAATAGCATTATGTTATTTATACGATGGCATGTAATTTCTGTCTCAACGTTTGCGCATTGTTGTAGAAAAATATACTTTCTTAATTGATAATGAACACTGAAGACCGTTTGAGTTAGAACACAGCAAAGGCGGCTATTTATTTATCAAGATAAGCAGTCTCAACGCATTTCCTACACACGTGACTCTAACGTGGAAGAAGAACGTGGTTTAACGCATATTAAGAGCCTATTAAAAATATATAAACGAACGCCAGAAGAGAAAAGAAGGAAAAAGAAATAAAAAGAATAGAGATAGAAAAGAAAGAGAAAGAAAGAAAAGGGAGAAACAAAGAGAGACTCCTGAGAGAGTGCTCAGCTCCAAGAACAGGAAGAGAAGAGAGAGACAAAGAGGCGCATGTGCTTTTCTAACTTCCTCCTGCTCAAGGGCGGGACTAAGTATGACGTATGCTCTAAAAAGTTTCTCAAATTACATTTCTCAATATAACCACTAGATGGAGACATTACATAGGAAAATTTCTATCACATTCCCTCCTTTTGTCACAAGACAACAAAATAATTTTCCAAAAGTAAGATATCTAATACTGTAAATAAAAATCCGGTTAAGCAATGTATGACTATTTTTTCAATATTGTAACCCAAAATTTGTTTTCTACAATATTTTCATTAATTACTTTACTCAACGTTCTTCTTCCACTATAAAATGTTAAAACACTTCTAATAATAAACAAGCAAAATTATTAAAATTCTAATTCACTTCTCATAATAAACAAGCAAATTATAACACACTAAAATCAAAAGCAAACATGTATTATCTAACATTCTAATTAGCATTACATGCATTACCTAAATATCCTAAAAAAACAACACATTCTTCCTTTTCCCACAACGGTATCGAAAGGTCAGGTACCTGTCATTGAGGAAAGTTTTCCCCTTTCTAATTGAAACTAGCCGAGAAATCTATTTATAAATTTGTCAAGATACAGACCTTCAAACACCGCCCTGGAGTATATGAAGCCAAACATCCCCCGTCGTTTTGTTTGACAAGAAGTAAAAGACTTTCATACCTCTAACTAATATCTATGCCGTTTGCTGTGTGTACAATGTGTTCAACAATGAAATACAAAACATAACATTTATTGCAATGTATTATTGTCCTCGTATTCGTCACAGTCTTTCTGTTTCCAATTGTCCCAAATTGTCCCAAAGTTCCTTTGTTGTTTCCAGTCGTCCTAAAGTTCCTCTGAGGTTTCCAGTTGTCCCAAAGTTCCTCTGAGGTTTCCAGTTGTCCCAAAGTTCCTCTGAGGTTTCCCTTTCCCAAAGTTCCTCTGATGTCTCCCTTTCCCAAAGTTCCTCTGATGTCTCCAGTTTCCTGGACACACTAAAATGATTGATTACCAAAAGAACAATTTCTCAATTCGGAATGTTTTCTAAATCATCAAATATTGCATTCCATTCCTCATCCATCATTTTCACCATTTAATATATCCTTCCATTGTGATGACCGAAGTGACAGCCTTTTGCAACAAAGTCGAGATGCATCGCAAAAGACAAGGCAGGCAAATGATGATCAGCAAGATCATAAATATCACCAGGGCAATCGTGTACATCATCCAATGGAACCATCCACTTCCCAGGTTTAAGAACCATGAAAACCATGAATTATCCACTGCTGTATTACTATAGAATTTTTCATGTGTTGTATTATGTTTGATATATTCTTGGATTCGTCTGGGATATTGAAACAGCAAGAAATACATAATAATTTACAGACTCCTCCCTTTTTCTGCTGTAAGAATATCCAAAGCCAGTCTATTTTGAATAACCCCATCTCTAATGTTTCTCATTTCATTATTGATAAATCGTAACGCAACTTCAGTATCATTAGCTAAGGATAACATACTGTAAGCTAACCCATTGATTTTATTCAACGCCATTGTCGTACCACCTCCTAGAAATAAAGACCATCCTATGTTCGCTGCCGGTGACGTCCATAGATCTGATAAAACATACCCATTAAATCTTGGTATTCTATTTATGTCTCTTTTGCACGCGAGTTTTCAATTGAACCATCCTGTATTAGAACTGATGTACCCGTCGAGAGTAAGGCAGCATAACAACACCCTCTCCATTTCTGAGGAAGTTGATGATATGCTCTCATACCATATACCCATACTGCAGCCAGTAGTTTGAATCTAATTTTGAAAATGGATAATAGAAATCAACAGTTATTCCATTTTTATCTACAATTGAACATTGTTCTGTGTTATTCTTTAAGGTTATTTTCAAGTTGCATTGTGATAACCCTACGTCATATTTTTCCTCCTTTGAACATATGCACACTTTTGCTTTTGTTGTTGTTACTTCAAAACTTAGTTGTGAATACATAGGTTTATCAGTAGAACAATTAGTTTGAATGTTGTCTAAATTCATTTTATTTTTAATTGCTTCTCCTATTAACGTTATAATAGCCATAGCTTTGGGAATTTTACATTGATTTTGTTTTACTAGATCAATAGTAATTTGCTCTGTCTGCCATTCCTGATTCATCTGCAAACATATCCAACAACTTCAGTTAAGGTTTAAACTTTCATGTTGAAGTAATCATAATGTACAAGCATGATTTCTCTCACATCTTATTTTAGCTATTTTAACCTGTTTTGCATCTTTTGATAATTTAGTAGTTTTCATAACTTCCACTCTATTTGTTATATCCAAATCACTAATACTTTGATCAGGGTTTGGAATTAAATCTATTATTTGTTTTAACGCTGGGGTAGGAATTTGTTGAATCACTTCAACATCAACTACCATCTCGTATGAATCTGATGTGATTTGTTCTGTCACACACCAGAATTTACCCGCATCTGCCTTGGTTCCTCCTGTCAAGAGTAAAAGTGACCAAGCTTCCATTTTTGTTCCATGAACATCCCCTGGTCTATGAATAACCAGTAAATGAAAAATACTCACAAGGATGTTTGCAGAGGTAATAAATCCAAGGCCATAGGTTACCTTCGTTGATGTATCTGGTAACACATTCTACCCTTCCTTCAGATTCCTCTTGCAGGTGACTCTCTTGCAGATGTCGATCGCTCAAGTCCACCTCCCTTATGAACCACAAAAACAAAAACTGATCCAGGTCAACTTAAACTCCATTACTGGTTATCGATACCTATGTTCTTTTAGCCGGCTCCTTCAGCAAGCTCCTTTAACATGCTCCTTCACTAGACTCCTGCAGCAGGCTCCGGAACCTTTCTGCAGTGACTAGCATGCACCCAAGTAGCTCTTTCTGCTACTTTCACTGCTGTCTGTGTTGTAAGAAGAATTTGGAAGGGACCTTGCCAGCGTTTAGCTTGCCAGTTTTTTTCTTCTAAAATCCTTCACCACCACCCAGTCTCCAGGTTTCAGGTCGTGAAGGTCCACTTGTGTCAGTTACTGTTCTGTGCAGAGAATTCAGAACAGAAAACAAGTTCATACAATACACAAGCATTTCATCTTCACATTCGCTAGTCAATGTTCTCGGAGGACCTGAATGTCCAATGCCAGTATTAGCTGGTCTCATCATAATTTCAAAAGGACTCAATCGTGCTCGACCCCAGATTCTCGTTCTCATATGTAAGAGTACGAGAGGGAGAGCTTTTACCCATGTGAGCCCTGTTTCCTCAAAACACTTCGCTAGCTTGTTCTTGAGAGTTCCATTCTCTCTTTCTACTGCACATGTACTAGCAGGATGATGAGCACAGTGATGTTTCAGATCAATACTCACCAACCATTTGAAGTGCATTGTTCACAAATGGAGTAGCATTATCACTGGAAATCCGTTGTGGTATTCCCCGTCTAGGAATCACCTCAGCAAACAACGATTTTGCCACTGCATTTGCATTCTGTTTAGCTGTAGGGAATGCTTCAACTCATTTTGAAAACATATCCTAAACAATTACTAAACAATATTTCTTTCCTTCACTTGGTGTTAACTCAATGAAATCCATTTGCAAATGTTCAAAAGATCTGTTTGGTTGTGGGTGAGCAGCTTGCATCATCTTAACACCTCTCCCAACATTATTTGTAGCACAAATAGCGCATCGTTCACAAAAGTTCTGAGAGTATATTACAAAACCTTTCTCATACCAGTGTTGTCTCAAACTGTCTATCATTGCATTTTTGAGGCGCGATCTTTCCCATGTACTATCTTAGCATAGTATGGAAACAATCTTTTAGGCAAACATGGTTTTCCATTTGGCCCAGTCCAGATGCCCTCTATCAATGTACAACCATGTTTCCTCCATACCTCTTTCTCTTCATGAGGAACTCCAGATTGTAATCCTGCAATGTCTACTGTAGGAGTACACACCTTAGTCATGATGGGAACAGACATCACCTTTTCTCGCTGCACTCTTTGCTGCTGCATCTGCTCTAGCATTACCCTGTGAAACAAAATCTTCTGCACCAGAATGAGCTTCACATTTACATACAGACACTTCCTTGGGTAACAGAATAGCATCCAACAAGTTAGAAATTAGCATATGATGTGCAATAGGTTTTCCTGATGATGTAAGGAAACCTCTATGCTTCCATAAAGTTTCAAAATCATGAACAACTCCAAACGCATATCGACTATCAGTATAGATAGTTACACGTTTATCTTTAGCCAAGTTACAAGCTTCAGTCAAAGCCACCAATTCAGCAGCTTGAGCAGAAAAATATGACTGAAGAGATGCAGCTAGTAATGTCTCATGTTGTGTAAATACCGCATATCCTACACAGTTTAACCCAGTCTCCCCACTTCTGTAAGCTGATCCATCCACAAAAATCACCATCTCAGGATTCTGTAGAGGTATCTCCTGCAGATCAACCCTAGGAGAACAAACTTCATTCCACCACATCAACACAGGAATGCGCTTCACCATCAAACTCTGTTGGCAAAAGAGTTGCAGGGTTAAGCACATTACATCTTTTCACAGTTATGTTAGGCATTTCCAACAAAACAGTATTATACCTCAACCATCTCGCCGCTGTCATATGAGCTGTTTTTTGTTCTAATAACAGTTGCGAGACAGAATGTGGTACGAGCAGTGTCAACTCACCATACCCAACAATGTCTCGTGAGGCATTCACTGCTTTTTTCAGCAACCGCGACGAAACGCAAGCATAATGGAAGTTCTGCAGCAACAGGATTCAATTTTTGAGGAGAAATAAGCAACCGGTCGTAACTTACCTCCATGATCCTGCAATAACACAGATGTCATGCATCCATGTTTTTCTTTCACTGTTTGAACAAAGTGTTTGGTAGGATCAGAAAGATCAAGAGTTTATGTAAAAGCTCCTTTTAAGTCCTGAAATACGAGTTCTGCTGCTGGTGTCCAAGTAATAACACTGTTCGCCAACAAACTTTTTCCATGGATGATTTCACTTAGAGGAGCCTCTAAGCAAGAAAAATTTGGAATGAAAGTCCTGCAATAGGAACATATTCCTAGAAAAGACAAAAGTTGCTTCTTTGTCGTCGGTTTCAGAATGTTCTCTATTGCCTCCATTCTACTCACCTCCAGTTGTTTTCTTTTGTTTTGAGATCAAATGACTCAAAAACTTTACTTCCTGTTGAACAATTCACTACAATTTAGAAATACTTGCCTTGTGTCCATCTTGTGCTAGATGTTTCAACAGTTTCACTGTGTCTTCTTCACATTGCTTCTCTGTTGGGCTTGCAATCAGACAGTCAGCAATGTACTGTAAAAGTACTGATCCAGAACCTAACTCTAAACTGTCTAAACTGTTTCTAAGATTGTTGAAGATTCACAGTACCCTTGACACAGGCTTTTCCTTCAAAAAGAAAAATAAACCCAAAATTGACCGTCAATATCCACACACACACAAAAAATAAAAAAAATAAATAAAAAACATTGGCCAGATCCACCACAGAAAACCATTCACACTCAGAAAGGATAGAAGAAATCAAAGATTGAATATTTGGTATATTCAATGTTCTCGATATTACCGCATCGTTTACAGCTCTTAAGTCTTGCACAAATCTCCATCGTTCAGGTTCTCCCAGTGCCTGAAAATATAAGTTCTCACAGGAGAATTATTGGATTGTATAATTACAATATCACATTTAAAACTCATCAAATTAATTTTCTTTTATACGGTAATATTGCTCAGAGTTTCTCTCATCATTAAATACTTGTTCAACATCTGTATTAGTCAAATCTATTGTCTTCCTCATGAGCATTCAAGTTACTGCTTCTTCATCTCTCTGTAGTCGTCATAAAACCCCCACTATCTCCTCTAGCACTCACTTTGGAACTTTTATTGCTAGGGGGAAGGGTTTCCTTTGTTATAGCAGCCATTTTGAAATTTGGAAAGAAAAGCAGGAAGAGGACCATGTGGTCTTCTTGAATAGCTTCTTCATTTTGTATGGTTTTAAGAGTTTTTTTTATCACAAAAATCAAGCTTTTCACTTTACAAGTACATTAAGTCAAAGACTCTTCTCATTATTACGTTGCATAAGTTTCATGTTCAGATAGTTTAGTTACTTTTTAGAGCGCTTTTTTTATTTTTGCTGTGCGACTTTGCTGTGCTCCAATCTCATCTCTTTCTCGGTGAACATTATCAAGTCTCTTAATATCTCAATAATATTTAATCACACGCACCCTCACCACAAATTATTTCACTCAGAGAAATAATCTATGTCACATGAACTCTTTTCATGCATAAAGACCATATCAAACGTAACCTCGCGGAGAACTCTCTCTAGAGTTACACTCCTATTACGTTGACCAAGCGATCGATTACGTGCTACTCAAATTATCACTAGAAGGTAACGCAATGTTTGTTCGTCTCTTAAAGTAATAATCCGTACGCAGAGTAACATATAATTAACCCTTTATTCCGGAATACACATCACACACATGGACCATGTTTTACTTCAAAAAACTTATGCGTGAGAAAAAATCAATAACTGAGATATTAGAATTTTACTCGCCTTTGAATCCAACGCTGAACAGATGTATGCTGATCGGCCAAATCAGACGTCTCCTCTGTCCAGAAACAGGAATTCCATTCATGCACGTGACTGCTCACGTCGCATCAGACGAGATCCTCATTCATTCGACCCCAAAAAAGTGTTTGGTTTGGTTCGAAGTCTCCAGGAACGCCAAATTGTTGTAGAAAAAATATACTTTCTTAATTGATAATGAACACTGAAGACCGTTTGAGTTAGAACACAGCAAAGGCGGCTATTTATTTATCAAGATAAGCAGTCTTAACGCATTTCCTACACACGTGACTCTAACGTGGAAGAAGAACGTGGTTTAGCGCATATTAAGAGCCTATTAAAAATATAAACGAACGCCAGAAGAGAAAAGAGGAAAAAGAAATAAAAAGAATAGAGATAGAAAAGAAAGAGAAAGAAAGAAAAAGGAGAAACAAAGAGAGACTCCTGAGAGAGTGCTCAGCTCCAAGAACAGGAAGAGAAGAGGGAGAGAGAGAGGCGCATGTGCTTTTCTAACTTCCTCCTGCTCAAGGGCGGGACTAAGCATGACGTATGCTCTAAAAAGTTTCTCAAATTACATTTCTCAATATAACCACTAGATGGAGACATTACATAGGAAAATTTCTATCACAGTGTAAAGATTTTTTTTTATTTCATGGATCCATAAAGAAGTCAACTAAGTACTTTTTTCCCTCCTTTAACAAACTTTTTTAATTAAAACCACAGTTTTGAGTATCCATCCTCGCCTCGAACTTGTATAATATACAAAGGCTTCTCAGTCGGAAACCCACAACTGCAAATAAGAAACAGAAAAATATTTTTAATATAAAATGAACAAACTACAGACCAACTCACTTTAATCAACTCTCGGTATGCTTAATGAAAAAAAACCCTCGCAAAAAACGTCCCCGAAAACTTCCGTCAACCGTGACGTCATGCGCGTTCACGCAGAGAGGGGAGTCAGAATCTGCCGCTGAGTCGAAAAATGGCACAACACCGCCATCAACAGGATGGTTCTCAGTGGTTTTGAAGTTTTGTTCATAAATTAGATTTGGAAAGGAGTGACTGGTAAAGAATAGTTTGAAATCTAGCTCACGGTAAACGCTGAGAAAATCTCTGAAAGGGATGAGAACTAATAGAACTGAACAGACACAGTTATTAATGCATTTGATAAATCATACATTTAGTATCTACAAAAACATGGAGTCATGAAATCACATTTCATCATTTCATCAATAGAAATCATGCGCTACACTTCCAAAGTTTAGTTTGATCCATAGTTCTTAAGAACCGGGAAACGAGCAAACATTCCGTGGCAAAGTGCTAAGTCCAAATACAGATCATGTGATGCCAGCGCATCATTTTGAGCAGTTTTATTGTGTTAAAAGGCATCTCAGAAAGAGAATAAAATAATCTGAAATCATGCGCTACACTTCCGAAGTGTAGATTGATCCATAGTTCCCAAGAACCAGAAAAAGAGCAAATATTCCGTCAAAAAGTGCCATGTCAAAATACAGATCATGTGATACCAGCGCATCCTTTTGAGCAGTTTTATTGTGTTAAAAGGCATCTCAGAAAGAGAATAAAATAATCTGAAATCATGCGCTACACTTCCGAAGTGTAGATTGATCCATAGTTCTCAAGAACCGGAAAAGGAGCAAATATTCCGCCAAAAAGTGCCATGTCAAAATACAGATCATGTGATGCCAGCGCATCATTTTGAGCAGTTTTATTGTGTTAAAAGGCATCTCAGAAAGAGAATGAAATAATCTGAAATCATGCGCTACACTTCCGAAGTGTAGATTGATCCATCGTTCTCAAGAACCGGAAAGAGAGCAAATATTCCGTCAAAAAGTGCCATGTCAAAATACAGATCATGTGATGCCAGCGCATCATTTTTGAGCAGTTTTATTGTGTTAAAAGGCATCTCAGAAAGAGAATAAAATAATCTGAAATCATGCGCTACACTTCCGAAGTGTAGATTGATCCATAGTTCTAAGAACCGGAAAAAGAGCAAATATTCCGTCAAAAAGTGCCATGTCAAAATACAGATCATGTGATGCCAGCGCATCATTTTGAGCAGTTTTATTGTGTTAAAAGGCATTCCAGAAAGAGAATAAAATAATCTGAAATCATGCGCTACACTTCCGAAGTGTAGATTGATCCATAGTTCTCAAGAACCGGAAAAAGAGCAAATATTCCGTCAAAAAGTGCCATGTCCAAATACAGATCATGTGATGCCAAAGCATCATTTTGAGCAGTTTTATTGTGTTAAAAGGCATCTCAGAAAGAGAATAAAATCATCTGAAATCAAGGGCTCCACTTCCGAAGTGTACATTGATCCTTAGTTCTCAAGCACCGGAAACAGAGCAAGTATTCCGTCAAAAAGTGCCATGTCAAAATACAGATCATGTGATGCCAGCGCATCATTTTGAGCAGTTTTACTGTGTTAAAAGGCACCTCAGAAAGAGAATAAAATAATCTGAAATCATGCGCTACACTTCCGAAGTGTAGATTGATCCATAGTTCTCAAGAACCGGAACAAGAGCAAATATTCCGTCACAAAGTGCCATGTCAAAATACAGATCATGTGATGCCAGCGCATCATTTTGAGCAGTTTTATTGTGTTAAAAGGCATCTCAGAAAGAGAATAAAAATAATCTGAAATCATGCGCCACACTTCCGAAGTGTAGATTGATCCATAGTTCTCAAGAACCGGAAAAAGAGCAAATATTCCGTCAAAAAGTGCCATGTCAAAATACAGATCATGTGATGCCAGCGCATCATTTTGAGCAGTTTTATTGTGTTAAAAGGCATCTCAGAAAGAGAATAAAATAATCTGGAAACATGCGCTACACTTCCGAAGTGTAGATTGATCCATAGTTCTCAAGAACCGGAAAAAGAGCAAATATTCCGTCAAAAAGTGCCATGTCAAAATATAGATCATGCGATGCCAGCGCATCATTTTGAGCAGTTTTATTGTGTTAAAAGGCATCTCAGAAAGGGAATAAAACAATCTGAAATCATGCGCTACACTTCCGAAGTGTAGATTGATCCATAGTTCTCAAGAACCGGAAAATGAGCAAATATTCCGTTAAAAAGTGCCATGTCAAAATACAGATCATGTCATGCCAGCTCATCATTTTGAGCAGTTTTATTGTGTTAAAAGGCATCTCAGAAAGAGAATAAAATAATCTGAAATCATGCGCTACACTTCCGAAGTGTAGATTGATCCATAGTTCTCAAGAACCGAAAAAAGAGCAAATATCCCGTTAAAAAGTGCCATGTCAAAATACAGATCATGTGATGCCAGCGCATCATTTTGAGCAGTTTTATTGTGTTAAAAGGCATCTCAGAAAGAGTAAAAAATAATCTGAAATCATGCGCTACACTTCCGAAGTGTAGATTGATCCATAGTTCTCAAGAACCGGAAAAAGAGCAAATATTCCGCCAAAAAGCGCCATGTCAAAATACAGATCATGTGATGCCAGCGCATCATTTTGAGCAGTTTTATTGTGTTAAAAGGCATCTCAGAAAGAACATAAAATAATCTGAAATCATGCGCTACACTTCCGAAGTGTAGATTGATCCATAGTTCTCAAGAACCGAAAAAGAGCAAATATTCCGTTAAAAAGTGCCATGTCAAAATACAGATCATGTGATGCCAGCGCATCATTTTGAGCAGTGTTATTGTGTTAAAAGGCATCTCCGAAAGAGAATAAAATAATCTGAAATCATGCGCTACACTTCCGAAGTGTAGATTGATCCATAGTTCTCAAGAACCGGAAAAAGAGCAAATATTCCGTCAAAAAGTGCCATGTCAAAATACAGATCATGTGATGCCAGCGCATCATTTTGAGCAGTTTTATTGTGTTAAAAAGGCATCTCAGAAAGAGAATAAAATAATCTGAAATCATGCGCTACACTTCCGAAGTGTGGATTGATCCATAGTTCTCAAGCACCGGAAACAGAGCAAATATTCCGTCAAAAAGTGCCATGTCAAAATACAGATCATGGGATGCCAGCGCATCATTTTGAGCAGTTTTATTGTGTTAAAAGGCATCTCAGAAAGAGAATAAAATAATCTGACACCACGCGCTACACTTCCGAAGTGTAGATTGATCCATAGTTCTCAAGAACCGGAAAAGAGCAAATATTCCGTTAAAAAGTGCCATGTCAAAATACAGATCATGTGATGCCAGCGCATCATTTTGAGCAGTTTTCTTGTGTTAAAAGGCATCTCATAAAGAGAATAAAATAATCTGAAATCATGCGCTACACTTCCGAAGTGTAGATTGATCCATAGTTCTCAAGAACCGGAAAAAGAGCAAATATTCCGCTAAAAAGTGCCATGTCAAAATACAGATCATGTGATGCCAGCGCATCATTTTGAGCAGTTTTATTGTGTTAAAAGGCATCTCAGAAAGAGAATAAAATAATAATCTGAAATCATGCGCTACACTTCCGAAGTGTAGATTGATCCATAGTTCTCAAGAACCGGAAAAAGAGCAAATATTCCGTTAAAAGTGCCATGTCAAAATACAGATCATGTGATACCAGCGCATCATTTTGAGCAGTTTTATTGTGTTAAAGGCATCTCAGAAAGAGAATAAAATAATCTGAAATCATGCGCTACACTTCCGAAGTGTAGATTGATCCTAAGTTCTCAAGAACCGGAAAAAGAGCAAATATTCCGTCAAAAAGTGCCATGTCAAAATACAGATCATGTGATGCCAGCGCATCATTTTGAGCAGTTTTATTGTGTTAAAAGGCACCTCAGAAAGAGAATAAAAGAATCTGAAATCATGCGCTACACTTCCGAAGTGTAGATTGATCCATAGTTCCCAAGAACCGGAAAAAAAGCAAATATTCCGTTAAAAAGTGCCATGTCAAAATACAGATCATGTGATGCCAGCGCATCATTTTGAGCAGTTTTATTGTGTTAAAAGGCATCTCAGAAAGAGAATAAAATAATCTTGAAATCATGCGCTACACTTCCGAAGTGTAGATTGATCCATAGTTCTCAAGAACCGGAAAAAGAGCAAATATTCCGTCAAAAAGTGCCATGTCAAAATACAGATCATGTGATGCCAGCGTATCATTTTGAGCAGTTTTATTGTGTTAAAAGGCATCTCAGAAAGAGAATAAATAATCTGAAATCATGCGCTACACTTCCGAAGTGTAGATTGATCCATAGTTCTCAAGAACCGAAACAAGAGCAAATATTCCGTCAAAAAGTGCCATGTCAAAATACAGATCATGTGATGCCAGCGGATCATTTTGAGCAGTTTTATTGTGTTAAAAGGCATCTCAGAAAGAGAATAAAATAATCTGGAACCATGGGCTACACTTCCGAAGTGTAGATTGATCCATAGTTCTCAAGAACCGGAAAAAGAGCAAATATTCCGCCAGAAAGTGCCATGTCAAAATACAGATCATGTGATGCCAGCGCATCATTTTGAGCAGTTTTATTGTGTTAAAAGGCATCTCAGAAAGAGAATAAAATAATCTGAATCCATGCGCTACACTTCCGAAGTGTAGATTGATCCATAGTTCTCAAGAACCGGAAAGAGCAAATATTCCGTCAAAAAGTGCCATGTCAAAATACAGATCATGTGATGCCAGCGCATCGTTTGGAGCAG